>CAUYRH010002002.1:0-17691 GCA_963574655.1 Perodicticus potto
AAGTCAGTAATGGCAGGGAGTAGGGTGTTACAGAATCACGCTTATAGCTGATTCATTCTTAAATATGTGAAAGCTTCCAAGAGCAGACAATGCAATCACAAGTCTCTATCGCAGAAATCCGGGGTTCTGAACTGATTGACAGCCTGGGTAAAGGAGAAAGGTTCTCTCATGGGTGAGAGCTAGACCCAGTGCTGTTTGCTTTTAAGCTCAGAAAGATATCCAGGCAGGTGACTTAACCTCTTATTGGTACAGTGGCTGGCATTCATTATTTTACTGAGAATGGAGTGGAAACCTTTTTGTACTATTCATGCACTACTTTCCACAGACCAAAGGAATAGTCAGTTAATGGCTGGAGCTGGCAAATTAATAATAATGGGCCAGACTTTTCATCCCATGCAATCAAATAGATGTTATTCTCTATTGAGTTATGTGGCATAAGGATCTCACCTAATAACAGTAATAAATAATGGGATAATTTCCATGCCAGCTGCTAACGGTTTCCTTGCTTCTAACTAGAGTTTTATATTATTGCATTTCTACCTACAGGAAACAATGACATTCTCAGACTTATTTTAAAATTCTGCACTTTTTGGTTTTTATTGCTATAGTTTTTATGGGTTGTCTCAGACTAGGATTGAATATTTAGGGTCCTAGGAGAGGGAAATGTGATCAAAATAGTATTGTTAGTGGAGCTTGATGTACTTACTGTGGAAGAGGCATTTAGGACAAAGCTACCTGTCATTAGGATTTAGGAAGACTTTGTTTTTTTTCTTTTTGAGACAGACTCTCAAGCTGTCACCCTGGGTAGAGTGCTCTGGCATCATAGCTCACAGCAACTTGGGCTAAGCCATCCTCTTACCTTAGTTTTTCTATTTTTAGTGGAGACAGGGTCTTGCTTTTGCTCAGGCTGGCCTTGAACCCCTGAGCTCAAGAAATCCACCTGCCTCGGCATCCCAGAATACTGGGATTATAAGCATGAGCCATTATACCCAGCCTTAAGGAAAGCTTTGAATACAAGTTTTTTTCTAAGGCAATTTGTATGAAACTTGGGGGGTGGAGTGGAATATATGTTTATGCTTTGCTGGTAATTATTCTACCAGTGGTTTGGATCTGTCTCTGATGATGTGGACTTGATTGACCATTGAAGTCCAAGAATATGTAATAAATTGAGATATATATAAAGAAATAACACTTTCCTGAGAAATATATATTATATAAATGTATAAATTTAACTTTAATTTTTAGAAAGATTTCAGAAGATAAGAAACACAGTAATGTTAATATATGGACTTACAAATATCCCTGTTTTTAAGCTTCATCTCTGTGACATCCTGGATAATCATTTTGCTCTGTTATCTTAGAGTGGTTTTACCATCTCTCCAGTGCTCTGGAAGTGAAGGTGCCTTAGCCTCCCCACCCAGGGCCTGGATTTCTAGGCACTTGCTCTATATTTCTGTTTTAACTTATCACTGTTTGATTCCACTTGGATTGACCCTTTATTTGTTTGTTTTCCTCATGTGGCTGGAACCTTCTTTGCTACATTGTGACAAAAGCTCTTATTACTCTCAGTTGACACATGTGGAGATGGAAGCACACAGAGGTGTGCATGTCCAAGGATGCAGAGCTGGTGGGTATAAAGCCAAGACCAGAAGCCAGACAGTATGGCTCCAGAGTCCCTAATCTTAGCTACACTCTGCTGCCTTTCGGGTGAACAGCTAGCACAGTGCATTAGACATGGCTTATTGAATTGAATAGTTTTGTTCACAGAGATGGAGTGTAAGCATAAGGTGATATTGCTATGAACAAAGAATATTTCTTTGGAAATGGGGCCAAGGCGTTCCAGGATGCCCTGTAAATTCCTGCATCTCTAGAGAGATATCTTATCTTCCTGGTCCTTCTCTCCCCTAGAACATTGCTCTGGGTTTTTGCATCTCTCTAAGGGGATGAAGGAATGTCGAGTACTGAGCCTGATTCTCTCAGCTTGGGAAAATTCTTGACATAGTATCCCAGGCTCCCAAACCCAAGTGGCTGCTCCACCGGTCTCTCTCAGCAGAGGGGTTGCTCTCATTCATCACTTGGCGTCAACACATCTAACACATTCTACATAGTCCTGAGAGTAGAGAAAATAACATTAAATAAGGCATTTCCCTTACAGTAAATGATCCCTTTTGCTGGTGAAAAAAACTAATATTTACCTGATTTCCATCTCTCCATAGTGTCATTTTAAAACTTAACCGTTTCTGAATTACAAAAGAACACTTTGAAACACACTCTGTTACATTCCTCTAGACCATCTTCCTAGTGGCAATACACATGGAGAGTAATGGACTAGTGCTGGATTTAGACAGATGTTCTTTTGGTTCTCTGAATGGCATTTTCTTGAACAAATTGCTGAATGCGTCCCAAATGAAACCTGTGATATCTAGCACAGGTTGTATAGAATCTACATAAAAGAGATTGCAGCACTCATAGTCAGATGGTTTCTGATACACCCTGGCTGATGGTAGAATGTATATTTATGAGATCAACTTAAAGGGGAGATGGGAAATATTTAGGCTCATTTATTTTTATCCCTACACATGGCAAATAAATAAACCTTGATAAACAAATGTCATACAACTGTGAAGATTCTGATGCTCACTAGTAAAAAAATTTCTCATCAGAAGAACAATACAGGCACTCAAAATAATTGCCATGCATTCTCATAATTGCCACTCTTCCCTTCTTCCTTGGAGTAAGGAAGAATTATGACCCAGGGATCTTCTTAAAATCTGACCATTCAAGAACAGGCTGTCCTTTGTCCAGGTCTGCAATTTAGCCCATCTCACCATTACTTTTGAATCCTTGGAACTAAGATAGATGTAGTTTCCTCGGGAAAGTGACATCTCTTTATCTGTGCTGAGGAATGGAGAGAGGGGCTAGTAAAAAATTAACTGTGAAAATCAAGGAATAGCAGCAAGCTTTTTAATGGAGCAAAGCACAAAACAAAAACGAAGCAGCAAAAGGTAGAAATTTGAACCAGTCATGAATGAAAGAATAGTATGATTCTTTAAATTTGTAAAATTCTTGAGTAGGACATGAAATTTTCTATAGAATATGAGAAGGGTTCTGGTGATCTCAGAAGCTATGTGGGTTAATCTTAATTCAACTGTATTTATTTATTAAGTACCTTCTATGCGTTGGATGGTCTTCTAAGCCCTTGAAATATATGAATAAAGAAAATCATGGACATGACCCATGTTGTTCTCTCATGATAGTGTGGTTAGGGACCACACCAAACACTTACAGTCCTACCCGTCTGAGATGACAGTGAGATCCAAAGATTAAGGGACTTGCCCAAGGCTACACAGCTAATAATTGGCGTTGCAAAGATCATACTCTTGAGCTCTTCTCTGGATCATGTTAGTTACTATTTTACCCATCTGGAACTAAGTAACCCTATTTTATAGATGAGATTACTGATCGCTGGGCTCTGAGAGATAACATGGCTTATTTAAAACTTACCCATTCTAAGTGGTAGAAGGAAGAACATGTCTGGCTGTTCAGAGAAAGGCTGTTCACCTTTCTACACTATGTTTATACCGGAAAAACTGGATACAAAATGCAACTTATGTGCATTTCCTTATTATGAAATAACATTTGAGAGGTCAAAAGGTGGATATAGGACATAAGACCATCTTTGTGAGATGAACATGATACATCATAAAAACAAATATAGAATAATCATGTTTCATAAAAAATGAGTATCAAATAGTTGTATCTGAGCACCTCCTTTTAAGATAGAACCTAAGTATTTCCAAAATATATCGCTACGTTGGAATTGGGTATCATGTTTTTGCTGCTAATGTTTAAAAAATGATTGCTTCTTTTCAAATTTGATATACTATTCTAAGTAATCATAGTATTTAGCTCATTAGAAAATCCCCAGATAAATCAATTCAATAACTTATTAAGGTGTCAGTCACACACTAAATTATTAGAATGAGTGAGAACATTTAAGAATAACCCCAATATGAGAAATTTAAGTAATCTTTTTTAAGTGGTATATAATTTCCCCATCCTTGTTGCTTCTCTCTTGCCCCATATCTGCAAGCTGCAAGCTAATAGGAAACAGGAACGTGGTGTGTGTGTGTGTGTAGGCTCAGGATATTACATTTATGTGTCCAAGGATTGGTTATTTTATTAGTTTATTTGGAATTTAGGAAAGCAGGAAACATATTTAACTCTTATGTGTCATGGGAATAGGTCATATAACACAGTCAGGAACCTCTCATAACAAATTAAATATAGCCAGGTGTGAGGGAAAATAAATGCCATATGTTTAAAAATTATTTGAGGAGATAGAATTTCACTGGAAAATGTAAGTGGAATCTGGAGCACTTTTCATTAAAAAATTTATTAAACTGTAACGTGTCTGATAGCCAGTGCTTATCTGAGAATAATATGAAGATGCTACTGAGGGGTAAACTACCATTGAATAAATATTCAAAATACCTTGTTCAAATGATGTTTTCATGGGTTAGAATATTCATTGAGCTCTTATAAATGTCTGGAACCATTATTAATCTTGTAGAAACTTCCTTATTCCTGAGTGACAGCAATGGGACGAAGATCTGAGGAGGCAAATGGAATCCTATTCTAGGCGAGAAAAAGCTTTAACAACATCCCTGATCCTGATTAGGATATGTTACATAGATGAGAGTGTTCCGTGCTCACCGCAAACCTGCAAGTTTCTATTTATCATCCTTGGACAGAAGTGACAATGGAGAGATTTAGCAACTCAATCAACTTTCCTAAGCCTATAAAAGACTAATATTTAAATCCAGGTGTGACTTGTCTGCTGGATCAGGTTGACCCACGATGGAAAGGAAGGAATGAAGAAAAGAAGACAGATAACAGTGAGATGAATGCTTAGATGTGGAGAAGGGAAAACACAGAAAGGGCGTACGGTGAAGGGGGTGGAGGTAGAGGTATAGGAACAAAGATGCTCAGCTCGGCTACCTTTTGGTTGATAGGCCACTTACTTGTTGCTGGCCACTCTCCATTCTCTGCCAGATCCACGCACCAATCCTATAATCTGTGTTCCAGGATGGTGCCCTCAGTCACGCCTCCATCAAGGACACAACATTTCTTTCTGTTCCTTACTTCATGTGCTGCCTTGCTTTGACCTGATGCTGAGTCTTGGCTGAACTTGACCTCCCATTCTTACAGTACTTCCCTTTTTCTCTCAGGGTACAAATAATTGTTTGTTTTCAGGATACTGCTGGATTTGGAGTGATGGTCTAAGGCACCATACTGAGAATAGTTTTGGGGAGGATTAATTGATTGTATCTGTGATTAGAGAAGGAGAGAGTATAGCATGTCTGCTGTATATTTGCCATTTGTATACACGATAGTTAGGGCTTAATTTTGCTTTGCAATGTGTACTCTACTTAATTTTATTTAAAAAACACAAAACACAAAATTAATCCTTAATCTCAAATGCATAATGAATAATTGTGAGCAGACACTATTCGATGTTGGGGAAATGAGGAAGATGTATTCATCTTTGTCATACTAATTACCATTTGTTTAGTGCTTGGATGTTTTCAAAACATACTCAAAGACAACCTCCTTTGATCACCTAAACAAGTGAGGTAGTCAGAAAATGGCAAATTTTATGCATTAAGATAAGATAGTGGAGGCTCAGAGGAAAAGTAATCTGGTTAAGTCCTAAGTATGGCTCTAGTTTTGGAACACAGATCTTCTGTGTCTAGAATCTACGAGCTTTTCCACTCCAGAATATAATCCAGGTTCATGTGCAAATGGAAAAAATGTAGTTGATCTCTTTTTTAGATGCTTGTGAACAAGTGAGTCTTATATAAATATAACACTTATATACTCCAAAGAAATGAACCTAATGGAAATTTCTGGCCAACTGCAAGGATTGCTATATTAATTTGAGACTATTTTCAGGAAAAAAAAAAAAAACCCACATGACAACTGCTTAAACAATTGGGCAGGCCTCAGGGTGTAGTTGCTGAAGGATATCAGTGCTGTAGTCTTTGCCATATTCTCTCAGCCTTTCCCAATTGGTAGCCAGAAGGCTGCTGAAGCTTCAGCCATTGCATTCACAGAAGGAGAAAACAAGAAGAGAAATGTGATGGCACCTCTACTGGGCATGCAAAACTTTCCAGTAGTTCCCAGAGAAAGTTCTGTTCACTCAGATTAGAGCTACACCATTTGCTCTCTCCAGCTTTAAGGAAGATTGGATATTATCTAACTGCCCCCAGTAAAATCAGAGTTATGTTAACATGAAAGAATAAAAAGGAGAATATATATTCAATAGCCCATTAGCAGCGCCTGGCACAAGTACATCTCCCAACTAATAGATGGGTCATTCAGGGGCCTGCATGGTGGTGGCAGTGGGGAAATGTTACTGAACAACACACCATAGTTAAATTGTACTTTATGGTTATCTACATTTACTGGAGGTAATCCCAGTTGGTTTCTATTTTCTGGAAATACCATTAACTCATAACATCTCTTTCCAACAGAAGAGTATGAGTTGTCTGGATTTATTTTGTGCGTATTTGTGTGTGTGCGTGAACTTTTACATAGGACAGTATTTCTACACACTTTCTAAAATGTAATTTAATGGTCCAAAGATAATATTCACCTAACACTGTGAATTGCTTCCTTTTCACAGAATATCCTTGACACTACCTTGCAGTAGGGTTAATGAATATTGTTGTTAGAACCATGTGCTCCAGGATAGAATACTAAAATGAAAGAATGTATTAAAGAACAGCTTCTCAGGAAATCAAGACATTTCCTATTGATTTGTTTCCCATTAAAGAAAGCATACAGCTCAGCAGAGTGAGAAATGAAAGTGAGAATCAGGATATAAACTTTGGTAGCAGGAACACATGCTGAGGACTAGCAGGACTTATGTTCAGGAACTTAGGTTTTAGGAGACAAGAAGCTTCACGTCTTCTACTTGCTTCCTTCTGAAAACTAGTGTAATACCTTTCCAGGGAGGGGTACATCTTCTTGGTAATCCCAAGAATAGACAAAGACCAAAGAAAGAGGAATTGTGTCAGCTACGTCCAAGGAACAGTACTTGGTGTCTTCATGTACAGAGGGTACCAAAAATTGTCTACACAGTTTAAGAAAGAAAAAACCTTTGTTAAATATGTCATACTCAAGCCATGTTTGACTTCTGCAATTATAAGAGGTTCTCAATGTTACTTGTATTCATCTTTTGCTATTGGTATATATTGAGTATTACAATTTTAATACAGTTTTTGCCTTTCTTAAAAAATGTACACTTTTTTTGTCACCTTCTGTATTAACTTAGCTAAGTACAAAGAACAATCCTAACAGCAGGTTTTTATATTTCAGTTTCATAGAGAGGAATCTTAAAATTTAGAGAAATTAAGTGAATTTCTTGAGTTCACATAGCTAGTGACGTGAAAGGTCTTGCTAACTCTAGTGACCATGCTTTTCTTCCCGTTCTGCCTGGTAGAATTGGTAAAATATCCCCCCAAACATTACAAATAGCTTAGTCTGCAAAACATACTGTACACTCCCAAATCTACCAGTTCTAACATTTCTTTCCCAACTCTTAACGATTTCCTGCTTCATTTTCTTTCACTTTGCTTTAATCTGTAGTAATCAGAATGCTTTCAAATGGCTCCTCTAGGGGTTAAATACACAGGAATAAGGAGAAGGCATGGCTAGCATCAAATCTCTCCAGACCTCCCCTCTTATCTTCTTTAATCCCGGCGGAACTTCTTTCAGGCCCAGGACATAGGAACAAGTTCATAGATACACTGCAACAGATTGGCTATTTAGGCCCTTGGGCATTTGTAATGTATCTATCTAAGGTGAATTATTAATAGTTCTGTAGTATAAATCACAAGCTCTCATTGTGCTCCAGATCCAGCAGGGTCCCCAAAATATGAGTGTGTATTTGGTAGTGGATGTATTTTACTTTAGTGAGTAAATAAATGAACTAAATGAAAATGCACTGAGCAGCGAATGAAGCTGTGGATTCCTCTGCTTCCCTCTGGCCAGCCCACTGGTAGGCCAGTCAGGGTCAAAGTTAGTGTGAGGGCCTTCCCTGTAGTTTTCTTTTTTTCTGTCTTTTCTACTTCACTCCACAGCTGTCTGAGATCTCAGTTTGGGGCCTATGGTGAAGCTGGTACCTCTCTGAAGGCAAATTAATTTTGATCTTCAGCCTCAGGCTTGGCTCAAGTGCCACAGAAAGTGTAGCACGAAACCTGATTTTCCTCCTCGAGTGCCCCACAAGATGGTTAGAAGCATGCTTAGCTTAATTAATTTATCTTTTTGACAGTTGAGATATATCTACTCCTTATTTCATTTTCAAACAGTAACTATTACTCATTACACCTAAGAGAATTTTCAGCTATTCTGTTTTGGTTTTCCATGATTTAACCCATCTGCTTAGTGGGTTTAGTGGGTGATAGGTAAAAATGTGGTTGATGCAGTTTGGTATGACTTTTCAGGTAATAAAATGAACATTTTCCTTATTTTAAGAAGTGTTGCTGGGTAGTAATCTATACTTCTTCCTTCTCTCCCACCCTCTGCATCACCCATAGCACAATGTGACTCAGTTGTTTTACAACTAAGTCAAGATTCATGGCCAGCTCTGAGTATGTGATCCGGGCCACCCACCAGCTCCCCCCGAGTGCATTTAATGTTCTGCAGTTGCTCTCTTGGAACTCTTAATAATTTCTTAACAAGGGGGCTGTGTGTTTTTACATTTCACTGGGCCTTGCAAATTATGTAGCTGGTCCTGCCTAGATTATGTGCTTTCAAATGACCAGAAGGAAATGGCTGGAGGGAGCAAGAATAATAGAAGGTAGTAACTTTATAAACCCAGAGACTTGCACCTGTGATCAGATGCAGACAGCCTAGGGAAGCTATTCGTGAGAGTTAAGGAGGGATGTAGATCATGGAAGTAGTTTCTAGGTTTTAAGTCACATCTTTGCATCAGAGTTAATTATGGGATACATAATGTGAATTCCCTGAATAAAAGACAGATTTGCAATGCTACCATTTGAAAAATGCTTTTCAAAGTCAAATACTGATACTTTTTGAAGAGACTGGCTCATAATTTCCATTCCCCGTAAGCTCAGATAATCACAGGTTGATGGCAAACCAGTTGTGAAAGAGCCAGAGTAACTGCAGATGAGGTTCCCACGTCCCAGGGTGAAGCACCTGCTCCGTTTCCCAAACATCCTCCTCGTCAGCAACATTCTCACTGTACAGTTAACATGCAGCAAACTGACAGACAAATGCCAAAAGTTTTATTTATCTGAAAACATAAAGAGCAAACATGCTTGTTGCTCATCTTTTAATAAACACACCGGCCAATTGTCATGCCAATTGGGGATGCATAATTTTCATCAGCAGGTCTGTCTTCCTCCTGCACTTCAGCCATGCAACCTTCCCCCTAGATTGTTGGCTGACTCCTGTCAGTTCACATTTCCTGAGACTATTTGCTTGGTTGATTACCTTTCCATGCTCTGACTTCAGTCCCTCAACACGTCTTGCATGAGTGATCGCTGCAGTTGATCCTTCACTGGTGTCAAATTAGTCTCTGCCTGACATGTGCTTTTCGCTGAAATCAGGGTAGTCTTTCTAAAATGCAAATCAAAGAGGTGGGCAGGTATGGAGGGAGAAATCTGGACAAATAAACTAACCAACAGGACTGATTTTGCCACCTTCTCACTTTATTCAAGCCAGTGCTTCCTTTCCTTTTCAGAATAAGGTGCATTCTCCTATTGATGTAGGATTCCTCAGACCCGGGTTGCAAGCGCCTTCTCCCCTACTCTCATTTCTCACCACTCCTCGCTGCATACTCTCAGCTCCGGAAGATCAGAGAACAGGCTATATTCTGTCTGACCTGAAGACGGTGCTTGCTTGTTCCTCTGATTTAAACTCTTCACTCTATCTTCTTCCACAGGATCGCTGCTACTTACTTTTCCAGATGCAGATGAAAAGCTACCTTCTCCAAGGGTGACCTAACACTCTTCACTCCCTAGGGACTTAAGTCCCCCTCTATTGTGTTTCCACAGAAAACTATGCACAACTCTATCTCAACGCTTGTCATATCATCGTATAATCGCTTGTTTAACTTTTGCCACTAGACTTAACCACCTTGAGAAAGAGTACGTACTTTTTTAGTACTTGATACTTGATGCTTGGGGCCTGACAAGAGAATGAATATGGGAAGGAGTGAGTGAATGGAAGGGATCAAAGGATATTTCAGTTTCTGTGAGAGTTTCTAGAATGTCAAAATGCCTTTTAAAGAGAATATCTTAATATTGCAGATAACCATGCTGGGTATTTCTTGGAGAAATTCAATTGAAAATATTTCTGAGCCTAATAAACAATGTTAGATTATAAATCAAAGTCACCCCTGAATTATGAGATTTCGGCATGTCAAAGAAATAGATTTCTATATTTAAAACCAGTTCTAAGAACCGTAGTTCTGAATTTATAGACAAATCATACATTTGGGCTTTGAGAGGTATTTCCCACTGGTTGGGTAGACTGGGGGGAAGAGTGCACTCTCCTGGGATAGATGGAGCATGTTGACGTGACAGGTGGGGTGACAGTCTGTCTCCCTCTTTCTGCCTTCTATAAAGCCGAACACCTTGGTTTGGGGTTTCTTTGAGAGGAAGAAAGAGAATATTGACACAATAGGATAAAGAGAAGGAATTCCATACTGAACATTAAATAAAACTGGCTGTGTACCTCCCAAAAGTGAAAATGTTGAGGCTTATTAATGAAAAACTGCAATGTCATCCAAATATTTGTCTATGCTTATTTGTGTCAACAGAAAAGTATTTTGAGCTCTGTCGTCTAAAGCAAGGCTGGCGAACTTACGGCCCAGGACGGGCCCGGGACAAATATCAGTCCTCAATCACAGTAACGCTTTCCTGTTGAGCCTGGACTGGACCTCAGAATTATTCTCATACAGCGCTGCAGGCAGCTTCTCCCAACAGATAGGCACTGCCAAGCAGCATGAAATCGATTTGCCATTCTCGTTCTAATAGGGACATTGCCTTGTCTATCTTAATTTTGGAACCTTTCAATTTCATGCCCATGCTTGGTGATGGAGGGGGCAAAAGAGGATTTCTAGCATCCCCCCATAGTTTTCAAATCTGAATTGGGGTATTTGCATCTGTACACACACATACACACACACACAGACTGATCTCAAGTAATCGGCTCACATGACTTTGGGTCTGGCGAGTCTGAAATCTCCAGGTCAGGACGGCAGGCTGGAGACCCAGGAAGGAGAAGAGGTTGCCGTCTCAGATATGGAAACTGCTGTCTGGATGTGCAAACTCCTTATTTCTTGGGCGGTCTCTGTCCTTTCTCTTGAGGCCTTCCACTGACTGAATGAGGCCCCCACATACTATAAGAGTGTAATTGGTCTCACACAAAGTACACTGCAGTGACTTTCACCTGGTGTGCCGTGGCACGCTGCTGTGCTGCAAGCGGATCTCAGCTGTGCTGCTAAAATCTTAAAGATCATTAATTAAATTAATTTTGAAAGAAGCTCAAAACACAGTTTTTTTTAACTCTTTTTTTTTTTTTGATCAACATAATTTAAGTGTGCCGTGGAAGTGTAACTATAAGTGCAAGTGTTCCATGAGATAAAACACTGGAATGTTAATTATATCTAAGAAATAATTGTACAGTAACATCTAGATTGGTGTTTGACCAAACATCTGAACACCCTAATCTAACCAAGCGGACATTTAAATTAACCATTACAAAATCTGTCAGCTGAAAAGAATTATACCCATGTTATGAAAAGCATTATATTCCCTCCCTCCCTTCCTCCCTCCCTTCCTTCCTTCCTTCCTTCTTCCTTCCTCCTTCCTCCCTCCTCCCTCCTTCCCCCTTCCTTCCTTCCTTCCTTCCTCTGCTTCCTATACACCATGCACTATTATTCTAGGAATGGAGGATACAATGGGGGATTCCACAAACTCCGGGGAGCATGATTTACAACGATTAAAGCTCCAGTGATGTTTGCTGAATTGGGCAAGAGTGGGCCTGAATGCAAAGCAGAAGTTTTAAGAAAAATAAATACTATGTACCATCTTTAGTTATAAACAATCTCAGCAAATAACTTCTACAGACCAAATCCTTGTTTATTAGTAGCAGGGTATTTATTTTGTGAAGCAAACCTCAATACCTTCTGGGGTGAGGGTTCTCTGTAAGACTCTCTCTCTTTTTTCAAAATCCTTCTCCTCTCTGCTTATTTTCCTCCTCTTAGAATCAAATACACTCTGGCTTCCTCAATGTCACCTCACAGTTTTTTTTTTTCTGTTCAAGTCCTTATACTGATGTAAATAGGCATAATAAACACATTAAGAAATGTTTCCATTGTGGTAAAATACACATGACAGAAAATATTACCATTTTAATTGTTTTTAGTGGTTAGTGGTATTGAGCTCATTCACATTGTGTAACCATAGCTGCCATTAGTCTCCAGAACTCTTTTCATCTTGGAAAACTAAAATCCTATACCTATTAAACGGTATCTCTCCATTCTTCCTTCCCCCCAGTCTCTAGCAACTGCCATTCTACTCCCTGTCTCTATGAATTTAACTACTCTAGGTGCTTCGTATTATATAAGGAGAATCACAAAGCACTTGTCTTTTTGTGCCAGCTTATTTCCCTTAGCACAATGTCCTCAAGGTTCATCCATATTGTAGTATCAGAATTTCCTTCATTTTTCAGACTAAAGAACATTCATTGGGTGTCTATGCCACATTTTGTTTATTCATTCATCTGTCGATGGGCTCTTGGGTTACTTTCCACCTTTGGACTATTGTAAATAATGCTATTTGTGGGTGCACAAATATCTCTTTGAGTTCCCCATCTTTGTATATACACAGAAGTAGAATTGCTGGATCCTGTGGTAATTTTATTTTCAATGTGTTGAGTCTCTCTTAAAAGCCCCTGATTCATATTCTTCCCTCAGTTTAACCTTGTCCATCATGTATGCTTCCAAGGAAGGGGTCATGACAGTATCTTGGCAGGGTACAGAGAGGAAAAGTGCACAGTGGTCGGGGAGGCAGACAGTGAGGGTGTGTGCTCGCCCACCCACCACAGCCCCTTCCCAGGGCTCAGGCTCAGGGTGAGGAGTGTAGTGGATACATTGAAGGGAAAGGTGAAAGGTGAGAAGAGTTTGCTTCACTTCCCAGTTGGGATTCACCTCAAAGGGTGGTCTCAGCACCACTATGGCAATCATATTAAAGTTGAATTTGAAGATGCCAAGAATAGCTGATGACATTGGTGGGTGAATTTGAGCAAGATGGAAGCCCAAGTGATAGAAGTGAGCATCAAGTGGCCTGTGTCTGCCAGGCATACTTCTAGGACAAGAGAGAGGGTCCACTGCTACTGTAGGGTTGTCCAGAGTGTCAGGACAAGCTGCCCGTAGACCACGAGTGCAGGGAGACTCAGCCAGAGAAGAGCAGACCTCACTTTCCCCAGAGGCCAACTTAGCAAGCAGACAAATAACTTCACAGGCAGACAAAGGGTGCAACCACCGAAGGGGGCAGGAAGGTCAAGGAGCAGAGACCACAACTGCAGAAGAATGAACGTCAACCTGAAGGAGCTTTGTAGAGGAGGCCAAGAGCCTGACAACCTCTGAGCAAGATGATTAGCAGCTGGAGGGGCGGGCCCTTGGGCAATTCGTCCACAGGTGCTCCGGGCAGAGAAAGAACCCGAGCCCATGGCGAGCCTTGGGCACGTAGTCATTGTCTAATACTCCCCTCACCTGTCTTGTGCTGTCTCAATAAAAGGCTGCTGCGGAGGTTGCTTGTGGCTATTCTGCAATCAAGCTTGGCTTGCCTCCTACAAGCTTGTGCTTCTAATCCGCTTCTCGCCTGGTTCCTTTCTGCAGAGATTGAGACCAGGGCCAGAGGGGTGGGGGTCGCGACAGAACTGTGAGCTGAGCTGTCATTAGCGGCCTGGTTAAACTTCCCTCCCACTCTTTCTCAGGGGGCAGTGCCTGAGGAAGGTCAGAGCAGCATAAGCACATAGACTGTGATGCAGAGTGGGCTATAGAAGTAACTTCGTCCAGGCAAACCTCGGTTCGGTGTGGTCAGTCATGATGCCGACAAACCTACACCTCGGTCTCCTCATTTACAAACTGAGACTGGAGAATGGAGGGAGAGCAAGCACAACACACATCACACTAAGATACAATGGTTGCCAGAATAACTCCACAATTAGCTCGTTTCTTTTGTAGTTGAGTGAGAAGACCTGATCTCAGATATTTTTTCACCCTTTTTATATACAAACTGGTTTTGGTGGCTGCTCTTTGAAGATCTCATTACCATGACTATTTAAAAGAAATGACTTCCCAGTGCTGATTGAACTTGCTGCAGATGAGCTGCAAAGCTTCTTCTAAAATGGGTGGCCAGACTCTGTGTCTAGCACAGATGGCAACTAAAGGTCATGATACAGAGATTTCAATATATCTCAATAACACTATCAAGCTTACTTACTGCATAGCACTCAGAAAAATTCAATAGCAGGTTCCATTCATGGTTAAAGCTCTGCGCGCGCGTGTGTGTGTGTGTGTGTGTGTGTGTGAGAGAGAGAGAGAGAGAGAGATCAGGAAAAACAGGAAAAAGGCAATCCCAAGGTATAGTGAAGAAAGTAATCTTACATAAGAAGAGAAAAGAGACCTGGTTGTTGTTCTCTGTTTCCGGGAGGAAATCACGACTGTTGGAGTGTCATGCCTAATGCAAGTATCTTTCTTTACCTTGATCTTAGATCATGCTGGCTAGTCTAAAATGCGATTTATGGAGGCAAACAGCCTCACCAAACCATGTTTACAGTAGGAGCTGACTATGCACAAAAGACCAACATTGTGATATGGGAAGAAGTTGTTGGGACTTAAATGGGTTTCCCTAGTTGGCAACATTCTCCTTACTGTCACTCATCCACAGCAAGATGGCGGCACTGTCCTGACTTCACAGAGCGGCCCTGACAAGGATGCTCTATGCTTGGTACCACCCAGGACTCTGCTCTCTGGGCTTCTCCTGGGCTGATTTTAATTTGTGTCCTTTGGCTGTAACAAACTATAACTGTAAGTTTAACAGTTTAAAAAATTAAAAACAATGAGTCTCTTCTAAAGGGAACAGGGACATAAATTATTTGGCTTTGCCCTCTGCACAGGCTATTGCTGAGGAAAATAGCTTAACAATCTGCAGAATGGAGGTGGTCATCTTTGTGAGTCACAATGAGTACAGTTACAATGACTTAGTTGGGGCACTTTTAAGAATTATTGAGAGGACTCTCTTACCATGAGACAAAGGGAATGGAATAGAAATTGACCTCAAGAAGAGGTGACATAAAGACCTCCCACATTCTGTGCTGTGTGAATGATCAGAGACTTACTCTCTTTTCTTGAGATAACAAACACAGGCCACAGCCTTTTATGACCAGAACATAGTTTTAAAATTATTTTCAAAATTAAAAGGGTATATATGTAAGTTGTGCACATATAAGACGTGTAGATTTACATGTGCACAGTGAACTGACTTCTACAGTCACTCTAATCCACACATCCTTCTCTGCACAGAGTTGCCATTTTTCTTTTTGCAGGTGATGAGACCACTCTGAGCAGGGATCTACTTTCTTAGCAAATTTCCTGGATACAGTAAAGTATTATTACCCATAGTCTCATGATGTCCATTAGAACTAATTCAATATCTAAAGTACTATTGTTCTTTAGTTTAATCAGTGTTCTCAGTACCAAGGAAAGATTCGCCCATCTGCCCTTGGTGCATCTGAGTTGGTGATGTGGGACTAACCATGGACTTCTGTGCTACTTCATGTCTTCATTAAGATATTAGGAAGCAGCAGGAATTTCTTGGAAAAGAAGTCACTCTCTGTCCTATTCTCCCAGTTATGCATTCAGCTTTAAATCAGGCTTGTTAGCTGTGATCAGGCTGCCAGAAAGGCCAACTTCTTAGTTCAGCAAGGGATAGAATATTTATTCATCTGGAAAATAGTTCTTGAGCACCCACTATGTTTCAGATACCCTTGAAAAATACTGGTATATATGGATATACTTTATATTCTACCTTTCTTCTGACACATCCCAACACACCAGTCATTTCTGCTTCCCTTGTGAATAACTGAAATGATACTTGAAGTCTGGGAAAACATTAACAAGTGTATCATCCAAGGCTTATACCTATGGAAAGGAGACCTTCTGAGCCTTCAGAAAGTCTTGTCATTCTGCCATTAACCTAAAGCAATGAAACCTTTTCTGACATTTTCCCCTGAATTTAGTATTTGTAGTTAAAATGTGGGGTGTGTGTGTACCTGCATGTGACTCAGGAGTGGAAAAGGGGTAGGGTGAGTGTATTTGAGACAGTCTTAGAGTGATGATCTTAATTTAGCAGTAGAGGAGATTACAGAGTGAGATAGAATGACTAGGCCAAAGAAGCTATGTCTTGAAATTATTGTTCAAACTCATATGTTTTCTGTGCACTGTTAGGTAATCTATATTCTCCTTTTAAGCCTTTCTTTCAGAAAAAGGATGAATCCATTTGACAATTAACATAGTGCCTTGCCACTTTGCTTTAAATGCACTCAGAATGAATTCTTCCCATGATATCAGGCATATCCTGTCATTAGTAATAATAAAGTTACTCTTTATTCTAACTATACTTTTTGCCATTATAAATAATATTGTACCAAACATCCTCATATGCAGATGTGTGCATACTGTTCTGATTATCTTCTTACAATAGATTTTTGTAAGTAAAATTCCTGGATGAAGGTTATGTACATTAAATTGTGTTCTTTGGACAGATGTTGCCCTTTATTGTTGGGCCAGATTATGCTTCCACCTACAATGTGTAAGGAAATCATTTCCCATCACCCACACCAGCCTCAGGGGTCAATTTTTAAAAACATAAGCAATTTTTATTTGCATTTCTTTAATCACTACAGAACTTAACATTTTTATGTGTTTATTGACTGCTAGTATTTTATGAATTGCCTATTTGTAAAAAAGTTTGTTTATTTTTCCACTAGAAAATGGAATGCATTTGAAAAATCTGACATTTGGGTGTCATCTTTGAAATAACAGCAGATGGAATGCATTTGAAAAATCTATCAAATCCTTGTTAACTTTCTAACAGTCTTCTGAAATGGTTAAGATAAGTGCTCCTGTTTTTATTTGAAAGATAGAGAAGCTGCCTGCTGTCTCATAATAAGCTGGTGGTGGGAGTGGTCTCTGCACCCTGGGCTCATCCCCTCCCTCTTGCTGCCCCCTCTGCCCTGCTGCCTGTCAACCACCCTAGTTGAGCAAAGGACCTTAGCAATCGCTGTAATTGAACATGAAGAGTAAGTATCCCATAAAGCAAGATAAGCTGATATGGGGGACTTCAAATGAAAGCAGCCTAATTCTTTTTTTTTTTTTTTTTTTTTTTTTTTAAATTAAAAACATGTATTTTATTATTCGTCATTACGTGTTTGGGCCCCCCCCCCCCGCGGCGGGGGGTCGGTTGGTGGGCGGGGGCCGCCTGCCGGGTGGTCGCCCCGGTGGGGGGGGGCCGTGAGGCGGAGCTGGCGTAAGAGCGGGAGGGGACGGGCGGGAGCTGCTCGGTGCGTAGGTGACGGCTCTCGCTCTAG
>CAUYRH010002003.1:0-107420 GCA_963574655.1 Perodicticus potto
GCAAAACCAACTTGGCCTTTGGATGTGCTCTGGCAACTTTCATCAACTCAACTTCACTGTCAAAAGTCATCATCTGGACCCCATTATTGGCAGCATACTTAATTTGAGACACTTGTTTACAAGGATTTGCATAGATAACCCTCTCTGGAGGCACCCTGAGACTTTGCACCTATTGTATTTCAGTCTTGCCAGCACAGTCAAATCCTGTCCTAATGGTAGCGAGGGTGTTCACAATGGCTCTACTGTCATTACATTTGACTGCATAAAAGGGAGTGACACGAGGAAGAGCTTTTAGCCATCTTCGGTGTTTCTTCAGAACATCTCTGAGGTCTGCTACATAGAAGGCATCCTTATCATCAGAAGAGGAAATTTCATTGATTTTTTTGATCCAGAATGTCCTTGGCAGCAAAACCTTCATCAAGCAAGTGGCAGTTAAACTCTTCATTACTAATGTTGTTCATGGTTTCTTGATGTTTCTTTGAAAAACTAAGAGACGGAGTTTAAAGAAATACTTCCAGCTTCTCACAAAGCCAATTCTCCAGGAATTCTGAATCCCACTGTGTGTGTCCCCCAAACAACAGTGGAAACGTTCTTAGAGCATCCGGGCGCCGCAGGCCAGCCCCATGGAGAAGCCAGAAAGCTGGAGCCACAAGAGCACTCGGCTGCCCCTGCCGCACCCTGCAGTGCCTGGCTCCTGCCTGCACCAGCTGCCGACCAGAGGCGGTGCCGGAGGCCGGGGTGGCGACTTTAGGGACTGACCTCTACATTTTCAATGTCAATCGAAAATGGGCTATAGAAAAGCTGTATGTCCTGTTCATGGAGATGAAGCTCTTTAAATCTAAATTGGATCTCCTTTTGCAACTTTTCCAGTGAATCCACGCATGTTTTAGTTGGGAATGCAACCAATGGTTTTTCTGCTAATAGATTTTGCGGCCTGGGATGAGTCCACTGCTAAACAGGATAGGCAGTGGAGGCAAAAACACCCGGTGGGCCAGATAAACGTCCTTGGCGGGCCGCATGTGGCCCACGGGCCATAGTTTGAGGACCCCTGCTCAAGGGCATTCTTCTTCCCCTTCTGGGATACCTATAACTTGTATGTTTGAATGCTTCATAAAGTCCCATAATTCTGTCAGTGAGCATTCTGCCTTCTCTCTCTTCTTTTCAGTCTCTTTAACTATCTGAATTATCTCAAGAACTTTATCCTCTAACTCTGAGATTCTTTCTTCTGCATGATCTAATCCATTGTTGATACTTTCTATTGCATCTTTAAGTTCCCTAATTGACTGCTTCAGTTCCTTCAGCTCTGCTATATCCTTTCTATAAACTTCATATGGTTCATCTCTTATTTGATTGCTTTTGGATTTCCTTTTGGTTATTTTCCATTTTCTCAGTAGTTTCCTTCATTGTTTTTTGGTTGTTTTCCACTTTCTCAGCAATTTCCTTCATTGTTTGATTGTTTCCATTTTCTTAGCAATTTCCTTCATTGTTCTCATCATCCGTATTTTAAATTACCCTTCTGTAATTTCTAACATTTCTTTATAGGTGCAATCCTCTGCAGTAGCTACCTCATGGTCCCTGGAGGGGTTGCTCTGGACTGGTATTTCATGTTGCCAGGATTTTTCTGCTCATTCTTCCTTATGAGTGTATTCTTTTGTTTGTTTCCTTGCCCTAATTTTCCTTTCACTTCCTCTTGCTCTTTAAGTTACTGAATAACTGAATAGCTGAATGATATTAGCTCCTTTCCAGCTCAGCAGCTCAGTCCTGGGCCCCAGACAACACCTAAAGTCTTCCGTACACCCGCCCAAGAACTCCCAAGGAAGTTCAACCAAGTGCCCAAGTCCAAAAAACCAAAATTGCCCACAGGCAAGGCTTTTCCTGCTTGTAGTCTCACTGTTGCTATGGTTACGGCTGTGGCCAGCCTCCAACCCAACAAACGCACCTACCACTTGCCAGTTCTTCACCACTTTTGTCCTCCTCGTGGGGTCCAGAAGTCTCTCGCTGACTCCCTGTGTCACCAAAGGGAAGTTTCTGGGCAGATCCCACCAGCCAGAGATGCCTGGAGTCTTCTCTCCCTAATCTCACTACGCCTGGTTGCACAGAAGCTGTTACTTGGCCACCATCTTGCTCCAGAAGCCCAGGTGAGCCTTTTCAAAAGGGTCTAAGCTGCCCCTGAAGTCATATACTTGAAGCAGCAGAAACTCTGTGTGGTATGTGTGTGCTTTCCTGGCTTTGAAGAAGCAAGTTATCAGCTATTATGAATTCTATAGCCATGAGGGAATTACTTCTGCCACTAACTTCAACCAGCTTGGAAGTATGTCCATCCCTACTTGAGATGAGAACAAATCCCAGCCTATACATCAGCCTATGAGACCCTGAGCAGAGAACCCCCTGTGCCATCTCTGGCTTCCTGACCCATAGAAACTGTGAGACAGTAAAAGTGTGTTGTTTAAAACCATTGAGTTTGTGCTAATTTGCGATGCAGAAATAGAATACCAATAAAATAACATTTCACATTTGAAACAATTATTTATAAGACATTAGAAGCATTTCCTTTAAGGTTTGCAAGAAGATAAAGATGTCTAGTCTCAACACTTTGAAATTTGTGTGGGAGAGGCAAAGGTGTCACTGTTTGCAGAAGTTTTCATCATTTACCTAGAAACATCAAGAGCTTATATTGACAATCTATTAGAAACAAGGTGTCTTCCAAAATTAACTTGCATATGCTCAGGATCTTCTGCTTATAAACCATGATCTACTGGAAAATATAAGAGAAGAAAATAAACTACTTATGATAGCACCAATAAAAAAATAAAAGAAATAATCTAAAAGAAATGTTCAGAAAGTATATGAACCTACATGAAAAAACATTTAAACACTATTAAGAAGCATACAAGAGGATGTGAATAAATAATTAACATGTTTTTGAAACCTGAGAGAATACTAGAAAGATGTCCACCTGCCCTGATTTAATCTATCAATTAAATTACAAAAATAAATAAGCTTTTTAGGTAGAACTTGACAAACTGATACTAAAGTTCAATTGGAAATCTCATTATGAGAAAAGCTTAAGTATTTGGCAAATTAATGATAGACAACATTTAGTGAGTGTTAACTATGTTCTGAGCTCAATTCTGTTATGTCTAATATCATTTAATTCTTTCACGGCCCCATTGGATGGGTAGAATTATCACCCCAATATCATAGATGTAGAAATAGAATCTTCGAGAAATTAAGTAATTGCTTAATATGTGCTAGGGCCAAGATTTGAAGCAAACATTTAACATCAGAGCCCGAGCCCTTACCTAGTACTCCATTTTGTTTAGTGTAAATTAGGCAGCCACACAAGATACTGGCATGTATTATAAAGTTATTATAATAAGTGTTGTGGATATAAGAATAGGTGGTTAAAAGGAATAGTTAAAACATAATCAGGAATTCAGACAAATACCTGTGAAAAGTTGGTATACAAGAAAGGTAGCCTTTCAAATTCACGGAGAAAAAATGAAAGTTAAGTAATATCGGAACATTTGACTACCCATTTGTTATAAATAAAAGTAAAACACAAAGTTAGATCCTGACCTTAATTGTTATGCCAAAATAAATTCCAGACAGGTCAAAGATTCAGATTTAATAATGAAATCTTGAATGTACTGGGGGAAGATACATGTATGATGTTGTTTTAAAATAACCTAGTAGTGAGTAAGGTCTTTCTAAACATAGCAAAAAAAAAAAAAGAATGATAAATTCTCATGCCAAAAAAAGTAATAACCCAAAGAATAAAATGTGAAAATATTTGCAATACATATAACAAAAGAAGAACTTTCCTAATATATCAAAGACTTTAATCAATCATTTTAAAAAGGTGATATATCGGCTCGGCGCCTGTGGCTCAACGGGCTAAGGTGCCAGCCACATACACCTGAGCTGGCAGGTTCGAATCCAGCCCAGCCGCCAAACAACAATGACGGCTGCAACCAAAAAATGGCCAGGCGTTGTGGCGGGCGCCTGTAGTCCCAGCTACTTGGGAGGTGGAGGCAGGAGACTTGCTTGAGCCTAGAAGTTGGAGGTTGCTGTGAGCTGTGATGCCACAGCACTCTATCCAGGGTGACAGCTTGAGGCTCTGTCTCAAAAAAAAAAAAATGGTGATATAATGAATACTACAAGAGAAAACTAGATTAAGAAGTTAGATAGTTCAACACAATTACAGAAATGCAATCTTTTAAACGACTTATTATGGGAAATTTCAAACACACAGTAAGGTAAAGAAGTTGGTTCAATGGATCCCCACAGCCCATTCCCAGCCACAAGAGCCATCAGTTCCTGACCATTCTTGTTCATCCCTGCCACACACATTCCTGACCTACCCATTGCACAACACTGCATTACTATGAAGCCATTCATTTTATCTGTAGACATGTCAGAAAGTAGAGTCATCCCTTCGTATCCATGGGGGACTGCTTCCAGAATTCTGTGGATAAGAAAATCTAGGCATGCTCAAGAACCTTTATAAAATTTGCATATAACCTATGTATATCCTCCGCTGTCATTTAAATCATCTCTAGATCACTTAGAGTAACTAATACAATGTAAATGCTGCATAGTTGTTCTGCTACATTGTTTAGGGAATAAAAACAAAAACAAATCTGTACATATCCAGTATAGACATAGTTATCCTGTTTTTGCCCTAATGTTTTCACCCACAGTTGGCTGAATCTACAAACATGGAATCCATGAACATGGAAGGTTGAGGGAGTATCTAAGATTATAAGATGCCGTTTTTCTGATTGTATTGGCAGAGATCAGTTAATTTTGCACAGGGCCTTGAAAGTGGGAGAAAACAGAAAGAATATGGCTCATACTTGATACTGAGAGGGTGGAAAAGGGGGTTTTGAGTAAAAAGCAAATATTTTCTACCTTCCTTCAACAAGAAACTACAAATGCCTAAATATAGAATCTAGAATAAGAGTAAAGGAGGCATTTTTTTGGGGGGGGGGGAAGTCCAGGAAAAGACTTAGCTTGAGCAGGAGAGGGGAAAGGTGTTTGAAACCAACTCTTCGTATGGGTGTGTTATCTACTGTGTCAAGAACCTATCGGGGGAGGATGCTATTAGCCTGAAAGCTTCTGGAGGGCAGGCTGTGCATCTTTTCATTTGTGCTAATGCCTTACATCATGCCTGCCCTCATGTAATCAGCAGTGAAGAACAGCACCCTCTGTCACATGGCACAGTGACCTTGATGGGCTGATTCCTAGACATACTTATCAGTACACAGCTGGCTGTGGCTTCATATGAGTAAAATGAACAGTAATGAGAAAGGGCTGGGCCTTCAGGGCATCTGGGCACATTCAGAAAGGTATGTCACCTGATCTGCCCCAACAGGTTTCCTGCCTGAGAACTGCCTGTGAGTCACTTCTTTCAAGGGACCAGCCCTGTCAGCCCTTTGCCTTCCTTCTATACCCAGGTTAGGGGAGGGAGCTGGAAACTCACGTGAGTCTGCGCAGGGCATGCATGTGGGCCTTAACTTACGCATGCCCTTTAGAATGGTCTGAGGGAAACAGACTCAGACCTGGATGGCTGCACGTGAGACCCTGTTGAAGGCTGAATCCACAAATGCCACCTGCTATCCCACAGACACCCTTAATTCTAAAACCTTTAGTCACATCAGGGAAATTTTATTTTGCTCAACAAATCTTGGCTTTTTAAGCACATACTATGTGTGTATGTGGGGGGTGAGGTATAGGGTGGGAGGGTGTGTTACCAAACTGAGTGAGACAAAGCCCAGTTCTTGGGCTTTACAATCTAGAAAGGCAGAACACCCTGCTAGGAGGCTAATGACGTTTGGCAGCTGCTCTGTGCCGGGCACTCCCTGCATTAGGCACTTATCATGTATTATCTACGGGCAAGTCAAGTCCCAAGTTCAAAGTGACATCAGAACTGGCACTTGAATAATGAGTATGATTTTATTAAAACAGGCAAAACTGGTGAAAGCAACTGAAGAAGTGAGCATGTATTCAGCAATGCCAAAGAGGCAAGGAACTAGGGGCTGTTCTCCATGAATCAGAAATACCATTTGGCTCTGCACACCCCATTTTCTAACACTGCTACAGAAACCTCCTACTTGATCTTCCTGTCTCTGTTCTCTTCCTGGTCTACTCACAAATGACCTTCAGATCCATCTTCCTAAAACCAATACTGGAGCTGGGCACAGTGGCTCTTGCCTGTAATCCTAGCACTCTGGGAGGCTGACATGGGTGGACTGCTGGAGGTCAGGAGTTCGAGATCAGCCTGAACAACAGGGAGACCCCATCTCTAAAAACTAGCAGGGCATTGTGGTGGGCACGTATAGTCCCAGCTACTTGAGAGGCTGAGACAAGAGATCACTTGAGCTCAGGAGCTGGAGGTTGCTGTGAGGTATGCACTTGAGCTCAAGAGTTGGAGGTTGCTGTGAGGTATGATGCCACTGCACTCTACTGAGGGCAATGTAGTGAGACTCTTGTCTCAAAAATAAAATAAGTAAAATAAAATCAATACTAGACCAATCACAACTCTACCAAGAAGGAAAACAGGAAGAGAGAAAATGTGGGGTTTGGGGAGTTGGGGAAGAGGGGGGTATTTCCCACAAATCCAATTACCTCTAGAATAAAGTCCAAACTCCTTATCACTCAAAGCACTGAGCACCTGGCAGTTCTGGCTGGTGTACTTTTACCCTCCCCTCCTGTCACTTACTCCCCACAGCTCCTCTGCTTCCTACCCTCCAGCCACCCCTCAGACATGTCACGAATTTTATTCTCCCACACCTTTATTTCTGCCCATCCTGCACAATCAGCTTAAGATTTTAAGCTTCACTTTAAATGACACTACCTTAAGATATTTCTAATGAGACATTCAGAATTAAGCTTCTTTCTCCTGTGGCCCCACTGTGCATCCTGCCTCCATTCTAGTACTAGTCACCCTGGAGTCAGATGACATGGGTTTAGACTCCTCCTGCTCTGCCACATAAGAGCTGCATGGACTGGGGAACTTCTGATCTCTCCCAGGTTGTTTCCTCATTTGTAAAAATGAAATATTTAAAATCTACCTCACAGAATTCAGTAAGATCATGTATGTAAATATTACATGTAGAACATTTTTACATTTTAAACATGTAAACAGTAAAAAGTTTCTACTCCACTACAATGTAGATCCCAGAGAACAGAAATTTAAGAAAGAAAAACTTTCATTTTTAAATAAAACAGAAGAGTTGCAAAGGTATATAGAGAATTCCCATGTACTCTTCACCCAACTTCCCCTACTCATAGCATCTTAAATAACCATGATACATTTACTAAAACTAATAAATTAACATTGACATAATATTATCTAAACTGTGCACTTTATTCTTATCAGTTTTCAACTAATGAAATTTTTCTGTTCCAGAATCCAATCCAGAATCCCATGTGCCTTTTAATTGTCATATCTCCTTAGTCTCTTCCAATCTGTGACACTTTCAGTGTTTTCTTTACAATCTTGACATTTCTGAAGATCAATGAAAATCAATATAGAGGTAGAAAAACCCTCATCTTGGATTTGTCTGGTATTTTCTCATTAGACTGAGGTTACAGATTTGGAAGAATACCACAGAGGTAATGTTCCCTTTTCACTGCACATCAAAGGATACATCATATCAACATGACTTCCTACTGTTGATAAAAGAGGAAATTTTGACCGTTCGGTCATATCCAGCATCTAAAAATGACTGGCAGATGGTTGTGTGCAATAAATCTTAATTAACTATTCTAACTATTCTGTGCTGTCTCACCCTCTAATGGTCCTAAATAGCAAGGACCATTATCATATTCATCTTCATAGTACCCTGATGCTCAATACTTGTATTTAGTTTTAGCAAATGTTTGGGGATTGAATTGAAAAGTTAGTTGGAGTCTGGTTATATCTCTTAAGTCAAGTTCACTTGACAGTCATCAGGGAACCAGGGACTGATTTTAATGAGCTAAGCTGAACAGCTTACTATTTATTAAGCGTCTATTATGTATGGTATTCTCCTAATGGCCGGAGGCCCTACAGTATTTTAACAATAACAGATGAAGAAAGAGAGGTGGGAGAAAGGAATGACAGATACAGAGCAAGAAGAGGCTTTAAGCTTTGAGCCTGGGTGATATAGATTTAGGGATACTATTCTAAGAAGGAGAGACCACAGACAGAAGTTGGGTATAGAAAATAATTAATTTGGCGTTTTATGTGCTGAATTTATCTCGCATAAAAACCCTGTCATAGAGATCTCTCAAGAGGCAGCTGTAAATGCTGGGCAGAGGATAGAGTGGGCCTAGAAATTCAGATTTGAAGCCATTTCTAGTCTATTAACATCTGAAGTCCAGGAAAGGGAAAGGGTGAACAAAGATGAAAGAGTGAGAGGGAATTGGTATTTGACTCTGGAGTAAATGTCGCTCTTTCGGAGAAGTAAGAAGGGGAAAGAACAAAGGAAATAGAGAAGAAACATCAGGAAGTTAGACAAGAGAGATTTCAAGAACGGGGTAGTTGGCAATACCAATTAAGAGGAGGCGAGTACTTTTTAATTATGTAAGAGATACCAGATGATGGCAAAGAATTAGGGTATAAGAAGGAAATAAAATGATGGAGCGATTAAACATCTATTTTGCTTTCCTTTGAGAAATTTAACCATGAAAAAAGGGGGGGGAAGACTGTGGCTGCAAACCCTAAGGTCAGAAAAAGTTTTCATATTAGTTCTGTCACTAATCCCTGCTTCGTATGATCTCGCACAAAGCACTTAACCTCTCAAGCCATCAATTTCCTTGTAAATATAACTGGCATGAATAATATGTGACCTACTCATTTTACAAGACACGTTCAGGAGCCTGCTTCCCCATCAGACCGTACACCTGTACCGGTCCTACTTATGTTACTATTCCCAAAGCCTCCGGAGCCAACAAGTTAATCACAGGAGGGATGTTGACTGAATACCCTGTTAACGTCTGAGCAGTAACAAGCTCCGCCTTGACTGAGGCCTGACTGTTCGCCCACCGCATCGTGCACCTTCTTTCCCCCCAGGGTTCTTCACCACCCCGACACAGTACAGTGGTCCCCTTTTCACAGATGAGGGCACGGGAGTGGATCAGTAATAGGAACAGGCCCAAAGCCTTCAACCGCTCAGTCTTGAAGATGGGATGGCTTTTTTCACTCAAAAGCCACAGAGCCACAACACGCGCAGACGAAGACGGAAAAGACCAATGGCGAACGACTCATCCCAACGCGAAAGACTTCCGGGGGAAAAGAGCCCGTCTTCCCGCGCTTGCGCTCCTCCCCGCCCCTAGGCCGGAGTTGTGACGCGCCTGCACTAAACCCGACGTCCGCAGGCCTCGCGAGCTTCAAGGCTACGCTCCCAGCGACCGGAGAGCCCCGACTCCGCCGAGACGCGGAAGAACCGGTGACGGGGCAGCGCGCGCTGATGACGACAGCGGAAGTGCGCAGTAGGGGCGGGGCCGGAGCCCAGAGGGGGTCAGGATTGCGGAAGTTTTGTGAGGAGGGTCGGGCGGCTAGTTGGGAGTGGAGGTGTTCCAGGATAAGTTCCGGAAAGGAGGCCACCACCCCCAGTTTGGGGCCCATCACACCGGGCGCGACTCGGCGTCGCTGCTTTTGACTCTTCTCAAGCCTCGTTCACAGGGAACCGCCTTGGATCCCCGCCATGGCATCCACTTCCAACAACCTCCAGGTACTGCTGCTCATCTCCCGTCCCCCTGGATACCTGGAGGCGCGAGAAGTGGGGTGCGGGGCCGGAGGAAGGAGGAAACGGCCCCGCCTCCGGTCGGGGCGGAGGAGGGCGGCTGGGGGGAGCCGCAGGTGGGGGGCGGGCGGTTTCAGGCCGCTGTCGGGGTCGCCGCGCCGCTGGCCTTGAGAGACTCTTGACTTTGAGGCTTTCCCCGCACCCCAAACCAGCCGAGTTTGAGCCGAGCTCGGCAGATGTCTCCACTCAGTGTGAGAGAGAAAGCAAAGAATGTGATTTTTACGAACCACTGCTCTGGACTAGTTTTCACTGCTCTAGACTAGTTTCTCTTAGTTTCACGAGCTGATACAGCAAAGCCCTTCCTTCCGAGCCGTCAGGTAAGTAGAAATATGAGAACAACCCTAGGATCCGAGGTTAGAATCACCCTGCACAGTCTCCGTGAATTCATTGAACACAGGTATTTATGTAAGCTCTCCTTTGACCCCCAGATTATGTATAAGATCATGGAGTATTCTTAAACTCCAGTGTGGCTCCACTTCACCCAGCCCCACCCCAATGAGCACAGTGTTTTGTACATAAATCATGGAAATCTAAGATTTTAGATTAGTCTTTTGCGAAATTGAATTAATTCATTGAGAGAATTTATGTTTCAGTGTTTCTCATCCCCAGAAAGGATCTGGAGCATTGATGGAGTTTAGAATGTAATGTGACTTACTCCCAGTCAAGTCTGTTCGATACATAAGTGTACCATGAAATACCTTTTCTGAATCCTTGTCTTGGTCTTCTGGTAGTTGTTGAAGATATATTTATGGGTGTCTAGTAGAGGCCCCAAAGATAATAGAAGAACTCCTTAATGCAAGATAATTGGTCCTGAAGAAAGACCACTCAGAAAGTAGACCCATCAAAACTGACATCAAAATTTCACAAAAAAGAAAGACGGGGCTTTCTTGGGACTTTCATCTTGAAAATTGACCCGAAGGATTTTGAAAATAAATGTTTTATATTTTTCATAAAACAGTTACAACAGGTACTTATTTCATAGAATAAAGAGCAAGTCATGTTGATTTGTCGGTGTATCTTTTCCATCAAAATTGCATAAAACTAAGATACAACAATCTTCACTTAATCTTAAGTTTTTTGTATTCCCATTGTAAAGGGTCTTTTTGGTAAATGTATCTGAAAAAAAGTATTGGTCATTTGGTAAAGTATCGTTCCTTTGAGTTTAGATGTCATTTCTTTTGAAGGCTCTTCCTCATCCTTGTTGGTTTGTTAACTGGTTTTATTCTGTCAGCTTTTCATGTGTCAGAGACTTGTGTGTGAATTGGGCTGTCTACAACATAATCTTCAGCCATTTACTGTTATCTGTCTTTTGCAAGATTTGCAGTTTTGTTCTATAACCAGAATATGTCACATTTAATTTAAATTGTTAGTTCTTCATTTCTTCAGTGAACCAGCTAGAGATTGACAAATGTTAATGAAGTATTTGCTAGTATTAAACAAGAGGGATTTCAAGTTGTAATTTATTAGCGATGGTGTCACAGGTGTGCTTTCTTATTCAGCCTTTTCATTCTTCTAACCTAGGAAATTGGGATGAAGAAGATTCATATAATGAATAACTTTACCACTGAACAAGGTAAAAATCCTTGTAGCCAGGTGCTTGTAATCTAATGAGGGAATGCAGATAGCTAAAAGTCAAAAATTATAAAATAATTTAATTATTTCTATGTAGTAGTCCTTCCTCATCTGCAGTTTTGCTTTCTACAGTATCAGTTAGTTACCTGTATTCAACTGCAGTCCAAAAATATTCAATGGAAAATTGTAGAAATAAACAACTTATTATTATTATTTTTTTTTTTTTTTTGAGACAGAGTTTTGGTATGTCGCCCTCAGTAGAGTGCCATGGCGTACCAGCTCACAGCAACCTCCAACTCTTAGGCTTAAGTGATTCTCTTGCCTCTGCCTCCCAAGTAGCTGGGACTACAGGCCGCCTGCCACAACGCCCAGCTATTTTTTGTTGTAATTGTCATTATTTGGCAGGCCCTAGCCGAGTTTGAACCTGCCAGCCGTAGTGTATGTGGTCGGCGCCCTAGCCGCTGAGCTACAGATTTTTAAATGTTACATGGCAATATCTGATTATGAGTGAGTATGATACACCTCACTTCATCTCATCACGTAGGCATTTTGTCATCTCACAACATCGCAAGAGGGATGAGTAGCATACAATAAAGATATTTTGAGAAAGAGAAACCACATTCATATAACTTTTATTATAGTATAATTCTGTTTTATTATTAGTCATTGTTAATTTCTTACTATGTCTAATTTATGAATCTTTATAATTTTTTTACTAGTATAGTAATTTTTTACTATAGTATATATAGGATTCAGTACTTTTAGTAGTTTCAAGCATCCCATGGGGGTCTTGGATGACATCCCTTCTGATAAGGGGGATATGTAATGGAATTAGAGTTTAGTCTGGGAAGGCAGAAAAGAAGGTCATATCTCATTCTTCCGAGGACAAATGAGAAGTATTTCACAGAGGAGGTGATTTGATTGTAGGTAAAGTGAATGCTATTAACATTATTTGTTTGGTGTTTGATATAATCTGATTTGATCCTTGAAACAATTATTTAGGGTGAATATAATTCCACTTTCATAGCATAAGAAACTTATGCTTATTAAGGTTATGATTTGCCCAAAGACATACAGTTACTTAGTGTTGAAGATGGTTTTGAAGCCACATCTGTCTGCTTACAAATCATTGTTTTTTTCACTACAACATTCTGTTTCCTTAAACAATGAAGTTGAATGTTTTTCAGACAGCGAGTATCAATTTGTGCCTTAGTCCAGAATTGTGATAAACCTTGCAGAGGATTGGGAGAAGCTACAAGTAATATGGTTGAAATAGGTCTCAAAGTTCAATCAGTCTTAAATACATTTTGAGTGTCCACTGTGCCGCGCATTTTGCTTAGCACTGGGGAATCATAAAAATAACATACCATCCATGACATAAGAGTGTGATCACTGGGAGAAAGAGGGAAGCTCTAGGACATGTAAGTTGACCACCTAGAAGTGTTGGGGAGGGCTTTGCAGCAGGAGGACCACTACTGCATTGAGTCTTGGAGAAGCTGGAGTTTTTTAAGGAGATGGTAAAATAGGGTATTTCCAGGCAGAGAGTATGCTATATACAAAGGTACACAGTCTGAGTTGGTCAGGTTGTGCCAGTGGTTTGGTATGACTGGAACTTAGTGTACAAGGTAGAAACTCAAACCTAAAGAGTTAGGCCATGTGTGCCACATATGTGGCGGGTCCTCATCCTGCTGTAGATAGGGAGTTACAGAAGGGTTAGATGAGGAGTCATAGAAGGGTTTTAAACAGTGGAGTGATATCCTCAGGCTTTTTTTTTTATAATGAAGTTGGCAAATGCGCACAGGGAAAAACTTGACCGGCAAACCTGGAAGCAGTGGAAGCAAGGGGACCTGTCAGGAAGCAGGGATCAGTATGATAGGAGAGGATGAGGAGCCAAATTAGGGTAATACCTATTTAAGTAAAGAAGAGGATTGGTCAGAGAAATATTGGAGAAGAATATTGAGGCTTGTTCCCTGCATTTAAAGAGGGAGGGAGGAGAAGGGGTCTGGGTTTTCTCTCAGATTTCTGGATTAGGTATCTGACTGGGTAGAAACTGATTCTAGGAATACAAAGTGAGGGGTATATTTGGGGCCAGGATGGTAAGTCCTGAATTTGTTGAGTTTGAGATGCTTGTGGAGACAATCAAATGGAAATGTCCAGTGAACATTTGGATACATATTTTAGAACTTGAGAGAGTAGTTGGAGAAAGGACTTGGAAGTTATTAGCTTACAGATGGTAGAAGAGGTTGTGGACAGAGAGTCACGTCTTGAAGAGTTTACAGAATGAGGAAAAAGAAGGACCAAGATAGAAACCCAATAGAATATTGACGTTTAAGAAGAGAGAAAATGAACCCTGAAAAAGAATTGTTACACAGTCAAGAGTAAAACCAGAAGAGAATTAATTTTGTGAACGTGAAGAAAGGAGACACTGTCAAGGTATTTATTATCCTTGTCAAAGCAGAGAGGGAGTTAGATAATATTGCTTGGGAGGAGCAGGACATAGGTCAGGCCTGGTGCTGGTGGTTCACACCTGTAATCCCAGCATTTTGGAAGGCTGAGGCAGGAGGATCATTTGAGGACAGAAGTTGAAAACCAATGTGGGCAACATAATTAGACCCCATCTCCACAAAAAATAGGAAAAATTAGCTGGGCATGGTGTTGTGCACCTGTAGTCCTGCCAGTTCGGGAAGCCATAGTGAAAGGATTACCTGGACTTGATTCCAGGAGTTCCAAGACCATGTCTCTTAAAAAAAAAAGAAGGAAGGAAAGAAAGATGAATGTGGGGTATTTAGGATTTTACTGTGGAGGCAAAGAGATACAAGATGATAGCTAGAGGAACCTAGTAACTGGGGAGTATAGGTGCATTTCAGATATGAATCTGAGATGGGACTTACACACATTTTTCTGCTGAGGAAAAAGAAAAGTTGGAGAGACCAGTAGAGTCCTCCACACGGCATATCATTAATAGAGGGAATGTCAGAGGAGGAAGGTAGGGAGGGGCTCCAGAGTATCGGAGAAAGAATTCATCCTCACAGACAAGGGCTGGGACATCTTGAGGTAGGTGATTGTAGGATTTATCCCATGTCCAGGTTTTCCTAAGGGGGACATGTCAGGGTCTCCAAATCTGAAAAGGACAATCCCAAATATTCTCAGCCTTTGTATCCATATTGATGAGTGACTGAGCCCTTCCTGATTGACCTGGGGTAATAAAGTCATTCAGTTTTGTGCCAGTCACTGTGTTAGACTCTGGGAACATAAAAAAGTGAAGACAACAGACATAACCTTGGTCTTCATGGAGCTCACATTCTAGTGGAAGAGACAAGCAAACCAAAAAACCGAATAAAACAATACTCATCTACACAACTGCATTCTAGTGGAGAGAGAAACAAAAAACAAGCCTCTCTTAAACATGTACGTGCACACCCATACAGAGGAAGGATTTTAAACACAGGAGTGATGTAGACAGCAGCATTTTTAAATTGAATTTGGGAATCGTCAGTAAACAAAAAGAAGTGTGTCCTAGCCTATACCTGATGAACATATTTCATTGTCACATGCAAGAGGAAGAATTAGCACAGGAAACTGAGAAGGAGCTGCCAGAGAATAGAAGGAGAATCAGCAAGGTGATTCTTGGGGGCTCAGCAGAGGACAGTGTTTGAGAAAAAGATGGTGAACTCGATAGAATGTCATCAAAAGATCAAGATGAAGGGTGGTACCTGTGGCTCAAGGAGTAGGGTGCCAACCCCATATGCCAGAGGTTGTGGGTTCAAACCCAGCCCCAGCCAAAACTGCAAAAAAAAAAAAAAGATCAAGACGAAGACAGCTGGTCTTTAGATGCAACATCAGTGAGAGCCTTAATATGAGCAGTTTTGTTGATGTGATGAGGGTAAGGGAAGAGAAGCCACTCCAGTAAGATTTTGGCTTTAAGAGGTAGCAGAGAGACAGAGCTAACCTGAAGGGTGTTTGGGTGTCAAAGACTTTTTTTTTTAAAGGAAGACTATTTCCTGATGGAAATATCTAGTGAAGAGAAATTATTATTAAGAAATGAGAGGCTTGGCACCTGTGGTTCAAGCAGCTAAGGCGCCAGCCACATACACCTGAGCTGGCGGGTTCGAATCTAGCCTGGGACCGCCAAACAACAATGATGGCTGCAACCAAAAAATGGCCACGCGTTGTGGGCGTCTGTAGTGCCAGCTACTTGGGAGGCGGAGGCAAGAGAATCGCTTGAGCACAGGAGGTGGAGGTTGCTGTGAGCTGCGATGCCACGGCACTCTATCCAGGGTAACAGCTTGAGGCTCTGTCTCAAAAAACAAAAGTTAAGCGGTCCCAAAGTGTTGGGAAGAAATGGTGGCAACTTTCTTCTCCAAAAGCAGTTTTGTTGCATGTGTTCCTCTGGAGGAACAAAGGACTGCTGCTGCTCAGTGGTACACAGCCGTATCCCTTCCAGACCTTTCAGGACACTTCAAGAATAGCATCCAAGGATAGAACTGCCGTGGACCATCTAGCAGCACGACAGTGCATCCTCCCACATAGACAGCATCACCATTCAGTTCCTGGGGTCCACAGAGGTTAAACTTAATGACTCGTCCACCGTGCAGTCTTGACATGGCCCCACGTGATTATTTCCTGTTTCCTATAGGCAAAAATCCAATGCATGGAAGAAGGTCCTCTAGCCCTGAGGAAACTGTTCATGCTATGAAAGTGAGCCTACAGATTTGAAGAAAAGGAATACTTAAAATGTCAGTGATTATTTGGAGAAAATACAGTAATCAAAATGATATTATGGTTCTTAAGTTTTTTGTATCTCAAAATTTTAAATAAATAAACTCCTCAGTCACATTAGCCACATTTTAGGTGCTTAAAACCATATATGGCTGGTGGCTTCCATACTGAGCAGTGCAGATACTGACATTTCCGTCATCAGAGAAAGGCTGGTTTAAACTAACTGGAACCATGTTTGGACTTAGTTCCTTAAGTAATACCAACTACAATATAAAGCGTTTTACTCTTAAGAGTGTCAGTGTGGTGCCACAATAAGAGCTGACTGTGAATGAAGGGAATGAATGGCACAGCACTTCAAAATAATCTGAGAAGAAAATTATGTCAGAATAAGAAAATTTATTTCTACTGTGTGGCTTACCCAGTGAGCCTTTGGGATGCATTTTTATGTGAACACTAGTTGACCATGTGCTGTGAATCCACTTTTTATTTAGATCTTGTCTCACTTACAAAACTGATGAAAATGTAGCTCTGAGTTCAGGCTATTTGAACCATAAAATATGTAACTTGCATTTTGTCAACTCTAAAAGACAGGATTTGTTTTTCTTCCCTCTTTTACAGTAGAGGAAGTGTGTTTCTCCAACAGGAGGCCTATGCCTGCCATTTACAGATTTCCCATCCATATTCTTATGAATGATTGGCTTTTGGATTGAGTGATTTTTTTAAATTATATGCTTATTTTTAATGTAAGCTAGCTATAATTATTTTCTTTCTTTTTCTTTTTCTTTTTTTTTTTAAGTTGGCTCCTATTTCTGTTGAATAGAAGTTTATTATCTAAATTAACCCAGTTGGACTATTTTAAGAAATCAAGTACTTGTTCTTTATTTGTATGTACTTTTAATATAGTTTTTAATGAAAATTTTATTTTGAAATAACTGTATATTTCACATGCAGTTGTAAGAAATAATATAAAGATCTAGTGTATTCTTTACCCAATTTCCTCTAATGATAAAATCTTATAAAATAAGCAAAATATCACAGTCAGGATATTGACATTGGTCCATTCTACGTCTCTTACTCATATTTCCCAGTTTTACTTGTACTTGTGTGTATTTGTATGAGTGTGTCTGTGCAGTTTTTCACATGTGTAAGTTCCGTTTTGAGAGTTCTACGTATTCTAGATACTAGACCTTTGCTGGATATGTGTTTTACAAATCTTTCCAGTCTGTGGTTTATCTTTTCATCCTTTAAGTTTGATAAGTTCTAGCTTATCATTTTTCCTTTTGTATATTGTACTTTTGATATCTCATTTGAGAACTCTTTACCCAGCCCTAGATCCTGAAGTTCTCCATATTTTCCTTTAAATTTTTCCTTTAAAGTTTTATGGTTTTACATTTTATATTTGAGTCTGTGATCCATTTTGAGTAATTTTTGCAAAAGTGTTAAAACTAAGTGGAGTTTGTTTTTGTGTGCTTATGGATATTCAGTTCCAGCATAATTTCTTAAAAAGCCTACCTGGCTTTCTTCGTCATTTTCAAAAATCTCTTCCATAAATTTATATGAATCTATTTCTAGGAGTTTCTTTTTTAATACCACAAAAGTAGTCCATGTTCATTGTGGATATTTTTATGAGGTGTGAGAAAGTAGACAATGAAGTCTTATGAAAGATACTCCCTGTTAAATTTTTTTCCATTTTTTTTCACTGTTATTTCAAATAATTGAACTTGTGCTGCATATAAAAAGGCCCATTATAAACATTTTCCATGTTATTGCAAATATTTCTTAATACTAATTTAATGATCCTTTAATATTCTATTTATGATTTAAGTTTCCAGATTTTGTTTTCATTCAAAGACCCTTAAAATCTTTGCTTCCTAAACCTTTTAAAAATTATTACTGGGTTAAAAGATTTGGGTATTTTAAGTTCTTGATATTTCATTGCCACATTGCTTTTGTAGGGATTTTACCCCATTTCCATTATTGTTGTGTGCTTTAGATATAGCAGCATTTAACTTTTGAGAATTTATGTCAATGGTTGTTCAATTTGAATTTTCAGATCATTTGATTATTTCCTACTAGCCCTAGATTTGACTTTGACTTTTCATTGACTTTCTCAATGAAAATGATTATTTCCTACTAGCCCTAGGTTTGACTTTGACTTTTCATTGACTTTTTCAACGAAAATTGCATGTGAATTTTAGTGGTTGGGACTAGAGAAAGTAGTATTCCAATAGCATTTACTCATACAACAAATGTAATTTGTGTTTTTTAATTTTGTAATTTATAATAAAATGCAGTTGTGATTTAGAAAAAAGGATGGATTTGTTTTTAGTTTGCTTTTATTTTTAAGAAAACTTTCAATAGAATTACTTCAAACTTAGGTTTATGGTTTGATTTTAATGTCATTCTCTTGCCTCCCTCCAGAAAGCAATAGATCTTGCTAGCAAAGCAGCCCAAGAAGACAAAGCAGGGAACTACGAAGAAGCCCTTCAACTCTATCAACATGCCGTGCAGTATTTTCTCCATGTAGTTAAATGTAAGGTCATAAGTTACTTTTTTTAAAACACTAAAAGAAGAAATTACTCTATTTCATTTATAAAAACTGAAATAAAATGCCAGCAAATTCTAAAGCTTCCATTTGCCAAAAAAAATTCATTTTTTTCCTTGTAATTTTTAAGTACTAGACTTAGCTCACAAATTTGAGAACTATCACAGTTACCACTTTGTATACCTAAACATCTCAGTAGAAATTACTTTTTATTTTACTGATCATGTACCCAAATTATGTAATATAGATTTACTCATTTTTCTAAGCATATTTTTAAAAATATTCTAACTAGGTTGGGAAACATTTTACTCATGTATTTTACACGTTTGCCGTGTGCCAGGCACTGTTCTAGGCACAAGATGTAACGGTGAGCAAAATGGATAGACAGCCCTGCCCTCATGCATCTTAAACCTAATGCAGTTGGATAAGTTAAGATTTTCTTTTGAGCTTTCTCATTTAATTTGAGATTTTATGTCAAATTAAAGTAAAACTAAGAATGAACCATAACATTTAAGATACACAGGGCTGATCCCATGCGTGCATATTTTGCCAACGTTCACTTTTGAAAATAGCTCTGATGAGGCTTTTATGCAGTAAAATTACTGTGTTGGTGTTACACGTAATATAGAGGATTTCCATCACTTTTTATACTCTGAAATAACGTTTAATTAGACATTAGGACAAATGGTTTGTATGGCTTTACTTCTCTTTGTCTTATAGAAGTTCTTTACTTCTATTTGTCTTATAGGGTTCTTGTGGGATAAATAGCTTTCAACTGTCTGCACTATGTAGAGTAAGAATATGAAACCCACAGAGGATTAAACAATTTATTATTTAACATTATCTTAAAATAACCTACTGCCTTGCTCAGATATTTTTCGGTCTCAGACCCACTGCTGATCTGCAGTCCCACTTGAGAAAAAAATAGAAAAGAGTTGATAATCATTGGTTATCAATGATGAATTAGAGGTGATTTTCTCTTTCTCTCCCAATGGAATCTTCTTGTTTAAAAAGTACAATTAAGAGTTTAAACCTTTCTACATAGAATTCTCATGGAAAAAAAATCTCTCATCATTTCCCTTTAATAGATGAAGCACAGGGAGAAAAAGCCAAGCAAAGCATCAGGGCAAAGTGTACAGAATATCTTGATAGAGCAGAAAAGCTTAAGGAGTACCTGAAAAAGAAAGAGAAAAAACCACAGAAGCCGGTGAAGGAGGGACAGCCCAGTCCAGCAGATGAGAAAGGGTATGTGTTTAAAAACATTTGGTTTTATTGTAGCTTTTAACTTTTAATTTCTGAAATAAATTTCTTCTGATTAAACCATGGCTTATGGGCTGAACCTGACCTGCTGCCTGTTTTTACAAATAAGTTTCATGAGAACACATCATTGCCCATTCTTTTTCCTGTTGTCTATGGCTGCTTTCATGTGATAACAGAATTGAGTGGCTGCGGTAGAGATTGTGTGGCCCACAAAACCTAAAATATTTGCTTGTCTTCTGATCCTTTATGGAAAAAGGTTTGCCAGCCCTTAGTTTACTAATCTTAAAGGATGATATACCTCAATTTTCCATGACTGCTTACTGGTAGTAGGGGAAAACATCTGAAGGAATGGCACTCAGTTACCTTCTAGCCCTTAGGTAATATTGAAGTTTAAAATTACAGGAGTTATCTGTGAATTAAAGCTTTTCACCACATGGACAAAATGAAAAATAACTCCAATATTGTAAATAATTTTTTGGGTGTCCTTTAAAATTTTTAGTTAGACATTTGCTTTAGATTTGCTTGATGTCATTGTAAAGAAAAATAGCATGGCATAATTTATAAATATTGAAACCCATTTTTGCATGTCTTCTAGAGATATATCACTTCTTGAAGCAGAATTAATTTATTCACCATGTAATATGTGTATGTCAAGTTCTGTGGTAAGCAGTGGGAACATATTCAAACCAGGTCTTCCCTGACTATTCTCCAGGGTATCCCCAAAATTGCCCCTTAAGTCACCATACAAAGGGAAAATGAGAAATTGTAGCTAAATTTACCTATATTTATAAAATATTTTTATAAGATTTTGCAAAAGGGTGGCAAATACATAGAGAATATTTTGTAAAATTTTGTAGTGAATATTTTGTTAATACAGGTACGTTTAGCTACAATTCCTCATTTTTCCTTTGTGGGGAGACCTTAGGGGTGACTTTGGGGACACCTTGTAATAACTGGTGCCAGAAGTGTTTTCAAATGACACATTCTTAAGAAAATGAGATTCTAGGATGGAGTTACCTGGTCTGGTTGGGCTTGGAAGCTTTGGGGCTCTGCCTAGCTTTATAGGATGTTGTACTTACAGTTCATGGTACACAGTAGGATGTATTACTCAGATAATCCCCTGTGGTCAAGAGGAATGAAGTGCCTTTTAGACAGTGCTTTGTGGCTCTACCATAGACCACTGAGAGCATGCAGAATTTAAGAACTGGAGTTGACATGCCACCTCACACTGTGTGGCAGAGTTTGAGGAAAATTATAAGTTTTGTATTTTTTGTTCAAGATGTGATCAGGGAACCAGGAAGTTTCTGTAACACTCTTAATGACATTTTACCTTTTGCATCTATGGCGACAGTTCAGTCTTTCGGATTATTGATTTGAACTTACATGAAAGTAAGGATAGTCACTGTAACATAGGGACTCCAAACATAAAACGAAAATACCGGGAAGAATTGAGCCTACTATGAGTACCAGGGATCTGTAGCTCTGCCTGAAACTCCCTTGCCAGCAGTAACTTGTCTCTTTCCCTATCTGTTGAAGTTCTTCTAGTCTTGCTTGAAGACCTTGTAGTGATCTCTCCTGAGGTGGTTACCTGACTGGGAGATGCCCATTCTTCTCCCGTACTAAAGAGCAATCTTACAAACAGCAGGATCTGCTTTGGCTAATTTAAGCAAATAGGGTAATTGGTATTACCTACCTTACAGAATTTTGGGGCAAGAGAGGTAAGTTTGGAATCCTTATCACTAGACGTGCCCAGTTATGCCTGGGTTGTTCCAGTAGGGGTCTCACTGTTGACACACACACACACACCTGCTCAGCTTCCCAGTGCTCGTGAGCAACAGTAGAATCTCTGCTGCAGCGCCCTCAGCAAAACCTGAACATTTGGGGGGTGGTGCCTGTGGCTCAGTGGGTACTGGGGCATATACAGAAGGTAGCAGGTTCGAACCCGGCCCCAGACAAACTGCAACAAAAAAGAAAATAGCTGGGCGTTCTGGCAGGGGCCTGTAGTTCCAGCTACTCGGGAGGCTGAGGCAAGAGAATCACTTAAGACCAGGAGTTGGAGGTTGCTGTGAGCTGTGACATCCAGCACTCTACTGAGGGCCATAAAATGAGACTTTGTCTCTTAAAAAAAAAAAAAAAAACCTGAACTTTTGGTCTCCTTGCAAGCAGCCCCCACCTTCTTAAAAGAATTTAGATCCCATGTGGAACCCTAACTGTAAGGGAGCCCCCAGAGGGTAGTTTTTATGAGTACAGCCTTTAGAAGGGGGTGGAATGAGTGTCCAGTCAGTCAGGTTTGCGGTTTCTACCTCACCCATAAGCCCCACCATCTTAAAAGACAGTCCCATTTTGGCATAAAGCCTGCCAACCTTTTAATCCCCCTTCCTATCTTATGGTTTTAAAAAGTATATAATGCTAAATTTTTTGCTTTACCATGTTTTCACTCAACATTGTATCAGGAACACCTTTCTAATAAATATGTCTATAATATTGTTTTTAAAGGTTGTAATGTTTTCCATCATATGCTAATCTTCTCAATTGAACATAAATTATTTCTGGTTTTTCCCAGTTGGCAAACAGTGTGGGTGGGATCATCTTTATAGTTAATCTTTGAACTCATTTTAAATTATTTCCTCAGGATAAATTGCTAGATATGAAATGAGTACTTGTTCTTTGCATTCAGTTCATTGTCATCAGAAAGCTTCGCTGATCCTTTGGGACCTCAGACTAAGGGTTATAATCTCTTGTACCTTAGATAATTAGTATTCTGGATTGTTTGCACCTGGTATGACTTCTCATCCTAATTTATATTTTGCTTGGTCCTGATGTTTTTATTGTTGTTTGCAATTCATCTTAAATCCTTCATGGAATGATGTGTGGGGCATGCATTTATGAATTAATACTCATGCAGGTGTGTCATGGGAATTTGGACCTAGTTCTTCTTTATTTTGGTCATTTTGTCACTCTTCTGTTCATGATTCTCTATTAATCGATAATGTGCCTGCTTCCTATTTCGTTTAATATAGTCTTAAAAATAATAACATAAGCCTTATTTGATATTAATGAGTGATTATTTGAATATATTAAATTCTTTTTATTAGGAATGACAGTGATGGGGAAGGAGAATCTGATGACCCTGAAAAAAAGAAACTACAGAATCAACTTCAAGGTTGCTTTAGATTTCATTTTTAAATTTTCTGTCTTATTTAAAAGACTCATAGCAAATTGTCTATTTGAATTGTTTTATTTTCCTCCACTTTGTATTTAGAACTGGCTTTGTTTCCCAGCGGTCATGTGCTGGATATCTTTACAGCATTTTCATAGGGACAGCCCTCCAGGGTCTCTAACAGTTTGATTTTTTTATGTAGGGAAAAGTATTATTTGGGTTTATGTATGCCCTTAAAAGGCTGTCAGTCAATTTACTCTCTTGCATTTTGTGTCTTGGCGCTCTTTTAGAGAAGGTAGCATTTATACTGGTTGCAAACCACAAAACCCGGTGCTATAAAGGTTCACTACTACCAGAGGAGCAGAACTAATTAGGAATTACATTTGGCTTTTTGGCCATTACTATAGCTCATTCATTGATGGTTTATTTCATGTCTCTAACCTACTCTTTCTCATCTGCCTGTTAGTGTTCCTGTTTACATTTTTCTTGGAGCTTTCTGTTTTTACCTTCCACCTCTTTAAACGCTCTTTCATTCTCTCTGTTACAGTGTAGTGATATAATGAAGAGGGCAAAGATTTTGGCTCCATTCAGATCTCAGTTCCACTCAAGGATTTGCCACTTAGAAGCCTTCTAATCATGGGCAAGTTACTAAACCCTTCAGAGTCTGAGACCTTATCCATAAAATGGAAATTAGTAATACCCTCCTTTCAGAGCTATTAAGATTAACAGTATTATGTCTGACAAATTCTAAGGACTCAATAAATGGTAGTTCTCTGTATCTAAAAAGGCATCTATTTAAGTGCTGGCTTCTTTAATTGCTGAGATTGTTCTTAAATAGACCTATTTAATGATTTTTCAGATTGAATTTATGCTCCCCATTAGTATGTTTTTGTCTATTTGAATCACTCTAAACAGATCGTGTAACTGGAAAGGATTTCCATTACAAATCAGCCTTTGTTACTGAATAGTGAATATACCTAACTTAGCCAGACCTCTTTAACTTTGCTATACTAGTCTCTTCATTTTGGTGATATTCTGTCTTACCTACCCCACTGGGACTTACAGAGCACCATAAAGATAGTATATTGAAAACAGTAAAGTTAATAAGGATATGTGGTAAATATAGTTCAAGGGTAGAGACTCCTGAGTTTCCACTGTTGCATCCCCACGGCCTGAAGTGGTGCTAACACACACTGCACACTCACTTAAGTATTTGTTGGTAACCAAGGGGTATGTACCAAGTGGCCTGTTTCAATTATAAGGCAAGAGACTTTTTTCTGTCCCCTCTACTGGTTTTGGTTTTATTTCCCTCACCCAACCTGCCTCTCCCACCCAAGAAAAATGGATTATTTGTAATTTTGAAAAAGATAACCAATTTTCAATAGGGATTTTTCTAAATTCCCTGGCAGTTATGGTAAAGATTGGAGATGTAAAAAGACCAAATACTTACTTGGATTTCCAGGATGAAATAGTATATGAAAGGAGTCTTTGCCTTTGATATCTGAGAGTCCTTTTTTCCCTAATCTTTTAATACTTTGCTGATGGATTTAATGGTATAATATCTTTCTTTGAATCTTTCCTATTCTTTTTTCCTGAAACAGTATTTTAAATCTTTTTACTTCTGTTTTAGATCATGACATAAAGTATAATATTTGATAATTAAAAATGGGTTTATGATTTGATTTTTCTTTTAGCTAATTTTAATACTCTGACTTTTTTGTGGTTAAATAATGTATTAGTGTTATAAATAGTATGATCAAAGACTGGATAAACTTACATAATTCAAACTACAATCCAGTTGTTTAATTTATATTTTCCAATAATCCCATCCTACCTTTTTAATTTTGAAAACAAGTAATGTCTAATATTTAATTGTTTATCAGCAAACATACCAAAGTTACCATAAACTTTATGGAGAACAGTGTCAGTTAAATGTGAAAATAAATTATAGCATATTTTAAAAATTTATTGCAAAAATCTTGAGTTAGCTTTATATAAAGTAAATTGATTAATGCTTTCATTTAACTGACTCAGAATCCTATCATGACGTAAACATTTCCTCATAGGGGAATACTAACCTTAATGGAACATAGAAAAAGTGAATTGACTTTTTTCTTACTTTATATTAATAGTCTGAACTTTTAGAATGCAAGTATATTTATGGTTTCATTTCATTTTTATCTAGTAACTAAATATTTTCATAATTAATGAAGTTGTTAAATATAACTAGTCTTGGAATAGAAAGTAGATGATCTTTATTAACTGGAAAAACTAATTTTATGAAGTAATAATTAGATTGTATAAATAGTGATGTTTTGTTTTACTTGGTACAACTACATGTCATCTTAGAACAGTCTGCTTAATAATTTGTAGTTGAACAATTTTGGTATACTGGAAATTTGGAAAAGCTTTTAATGAAAGATAACTAGAAAATTTTATATCTATATTAAAGTAAATTCTTGGACTCTTACTGCAACAATTGCTATGGCTTTTGAATATACTGCATTCAAAAAGTAAGTCATTGATTTAAATAACTTTGTTAATTTACAAAAATGGTAAATTTGGCAAATCTCAAGAAAGTATTGCAGATTTGCAGGGGTGTGCTTTCCCTTTTTCATCGTCTGCTTTCATTGCATCCTTTTCTTTCCTTCTTTCTTGTCTTCTCCCTTCCATCTTCCTAAGCATATTGTCTTTCCTGTGTTTGAGGAGATTAGATCATCTTTTGTTTTGTTTAGAAAAAGTAGATAAACCTCAACCCAGCAAGTATTTTTGATACTCCAGAATCAGAGTATTCAAGCACAGTATTACAACCACTTTGTGTAATGTTTGGTGTTTTTCCAAACACTCTGGTACTCATGTCATTTGATTTTTAGTTTAGGCAAATAACATGATTTGCATTTCACATATGAGGAAGTGGAAACACAAAGGTGAAAGTGAACTGCCCCAGGTATCTGGCCACCCCACCCTGGCTAGTGACTCCTGCTGACTCCTCCCAGCAACTAATTCCTCATCACACTATCTCAGAAAGGGTTTTGCACATAAAACTTAATCCAGACAATTTTATAGTGCATTTCTTTAATGTCATTATTTCATGTTATCTTCTAACTTTGATGAAGTAGTCTTCCTCAACTGAAAGATGACAAAATTTTTTTGTAGGTGCCATTGTTATAGAACGACCCAACGTGAAGTGGAATGACGTTGCTGGTCTTGAAGGAGCCAAAGAAGCACTTAAAGAAGCTGTGATACTGCCTATTAAATTTCCTCATCTTTTCACAGGTGAGATGACTTTTAAATAATTTTATTTGATGATTTTTTTTTAAAAACACATTGATGTCTGGGGTAAAGCATTGTGAACTCTTGTTACCATATCATGAATTACCTTAAATAAGTTGTGACTGTTATAAGGCAGTGATACAGCTTTACACAAGTATTTTATTTTGTATGCATATCTGTATTTGCAATACATATGTTGCAGAACAACCTAAATGGTTGTCCACTTGCAATGGAAAGCTACACACTTAATAAAATGTAGTGTACATCTGCACTAATAAATGTAAACCTATATTATAATCCATTGAAGAATTTCATATCTGTTATAAAAATCTAAAAGTGAGTTATAAGATATGTGTAGTATGATTCTGCATTTGTTAATAAATGTCTGTGCTGAGAGGTAAGCATAGATGCATTGATTTAAAACGTGTGCCAAGGAGATAAGGTTGTAACTTTTGACTTTTATTTGAATTTTTTGCCATGGTCATGTATTAATTTTAAAACAGTATTTCTATTTTTTAAAAGAAAGAGTAAGAATTATTTAATAGCTTCAGATGAAGTACATATCAAAGTGCATTATCACCATGAAGAACATGGTACAGACCCACCCTCTCAAGATAGTTTAAGTTCTAATTCTAGTTATAAATGATCTGTCTGCGTTGAACCATTCCTTCACATTGTCCTTGTCGTGATGACTGATAGCCTGTGTCTGTGACCTGACCATATCCACAGTCTAACAGTCAGGTTTTTCCTCTTGAAAACAAACTAATTTTTGGAGGGAGCAAATCTATGATTTTGCCTCAAGCTGAATAGGTCCAGACAGAGCCGTGATGAGGAGTGAAGAACCTGTGGGCCAGGTGGTGTCTGCCTAGCTTTGAGACACAAGTTACAGCCTAACCTGAGGAAGGTGAAACTGACAGTGTAAAAGCCGACATCAGTAATCCTATAAAGGTGCAGAAATAGGGTTGAACTTAGTTCGTGTTATACTACTAGCACCAGTATTTTTCATACACAAGTCATTTATGTCTCATTTTCATAGATTTTCTTCATATACATGTACCATTATTTATTAAAGTATAGCATAAAGAGACAAAGATATACAGGAAGCCCTAAGTGTTAGGCATTGTACTTATCATAAAGCAAGCATGCCAGTGCAGTGCCCACCCAGACCCAGAAATACAACACCATCGGAGACCAGCAGTAGCCTTTCTTCCCCCTTCCTCTTTCTTCCTCAGAGGTAATCACTTTCTCTTGACTTTTGTTTGAGGGTTTGTTATTTTGTGTTGTTTTGTTTGAGCCTTGACATGTTACCTGAGCTGGTCCCAAACTCTTGGGATCAAGCAATCCTGCTATCTCAGCCTCCTGAGTAGTAGAGTCACTGCACCTGGCACCTTGACTTTTAACATCATAGATTATTTTGCTGGTATTTGAACTTTAAATCGTCTCACATATTTTTACATAGTAACATTATTTCAAAAGACTGCTTTGTATGTCTATGTTTTTATTAAGATAATTTTTTTTAAAAAATTACTTTAAAAAAAGATAATTGTATACCACTAAAAGTATTTCGTATACCAGTGGTATATTTGCCACACTCAGGAGAACACTGACTTATAATTGCATAAGTGTGAAATAAGAAAATAGAATTCAAAGTAAAAGGTAAGGCTTTTGTAAAGTAAATAGAATAGTATTTGTTTTTGCCATCAGTCATCTGCTATCTTCCTTCTGCAGTGACCACACATCTTGTATCTATCCATAGTTCACACCTAGCAATTTTTTAAATGTATATTTCATAGGTTACTGCCAGCTGTAACCCAGCCTGGTTTAGTTAGATAGCATAATAATTTCTCATTAGCAAAATTAAGGTGCAAGGATATATTCACTTGTTATATTTTGGCCAAGCTGGAACTTAAGGTAGAATCCCCTTATCATTACCCAACCATGAAAGTCTGCTCCGTGTAATAAATACTAACCTGTGCTTTCACAAGTCATCCAAAATTTATTAGGTTCTCTCCTCCAGAGGTCATAAATACTTAAAAGAATATCTTCCCAGCTGCTCATCCTTTTTGGCTATAGCTTTCGTGTAATATTCTGGTATTGAATAATGCACATAGAAGGAAATGATCAGAAAGTGCCTTCTGGCTGAATTCTTTTTCCACCACTAGATTGTAATCCCATGGAGGGCAGAAATCCTTTTGTCTGTCCACACTTGCTTTTGTTGTTTGAATGAATGAATGAGCAAGCAAATGAACTTCTGTTAGAAAGCTTGTGTTTATATATACTCACTTTTGACACAGTGATCTCTAGAAAAAGCAAATAAAATACATTTAACACATATCTTAAGTTTATTTTTTAAATATCATTTTATCATTACTGATAGCTTTAAACTGAAAATCTTTTTACAGTATTCTTCAGTATGGGTGATGTCTGTGGTAACCAAATTAATAATCTTGAAATTCTCTTGTTATTTTTCTGATACAAATTTTAGGCAAAAGAACACCTTGGAGGGGAATCCTATTATTTGGACCACCTGGAACAGGAAAGTCCTATTTAGCCAAAGCTGTAGCAACAGAAGCAAACAACTCAACGTTTTTTTCAATATCTTCCTCTGATCTTGTTTCAAAGTGGCTAGGTGAAAGTGAGAAGTAAGTGGTAAATCAAGTTAAAAAAAATTATTTTTCAGGTGGGGGCTGTGGCTCCGTGGGTAGGGCGCCGGCCCCATATACTGAGGGTGGTGGGTTCAAACCCCTGGCCAAACTGCAACAACAAAAAAATTTGTTTTACTTGGCTTAGTACTCTGTTTAATGGGTTTCTTACATCAATAATAGATATTCAGAAATTTGACATAATATATGTACTCATTTCTCTGTCAAATCAGTCCCTAATTTGAAATTTATTTAGTAGAAAAAAGATAGTATATATGTATAACTTAGTAAATCATAAAGTGAATTATCCAGTTGTAGTAGTCTTATTTTCTAAACCTGAAACATTATTAGACTTTTTAATCTGCTATTGTAATATTGGTATATTGCTTTGTTTTAGTCTCTGTATTTTTTAGAGACTGAAAGTTTTCATTTATTTTTAGACTGGTTAAGAATTTATTCCAACTTGCCAGAGAGAACAAGCCTTCCATTATCTTCATTGATGAAATTGATTCTTTGTGTGGTTCAAGAAGTGAAAATGAAAGTGAAGCTGCACGTAGAATTAAGACAGAGTTCCTAGTTCAAATGCAAGGTAATATTACTGATTTTTAAAATAATTAATATTTATTGTATAACCATTATTTTCTAACAGTAAGGGGGAAAAATTCAAGCAGAATTTCTCCACTCCTAATAAACTGATTGATTATGCTATCTTTCATTCTGATAATTTCCATATGCCTACATAATTTTACCCAGTTGTAATCATTTTGTAGGACTCACGTATACAAATAGTGAAGAGATTAGGGCGGCACCTGTGGCTCAAAGGAGTAGGGCGCCAGTCCCATATAGCAGAGGTGGTGGGTTCAAATCCAGCCCCGGCCAAAAACTGCAAAAAAAAAAAAAAAAAATAGTGAAGAGATTAAATTTTGCTGCAACGTATTTGGAACAGTATTAGTAAAAGTAATATGTAGACTTCAACTGACATCTTTTAAGAGCTATTTTGGAAAGAATATTACTGGTATTGTCCACAATTTAGGAGATTTTATTCTTGGGAATATATTTGCTTTATATTGCAATAGTGTCATATTTGAGTAAATACAGTTTTTTCAGACAGAGACTCTCAAGATGAGACACTTTAGTGTTAAAGCCCACATTTCTTAACAGAAGGAAGAGATTTAGTTTAAAATGACAAATTATTTAAAATATTACCTATTTTAATGCAGGGGTTGGTGTGGACAATGATGGAATTTTGGTTCTGGGAGCTACAAATATACCCTGGGTTCTGGATTCTGCCATTAGGCGAAGGTATGATGATCCAGTAAATTCCTTATTTCTAGCTGCAGATATAACAAGGAAATGATAATTCCTCTTTTTATAGTGAGGAGTCATTCTGATAACATTTCACAGAAGTTGCTCTCCTGCCTTGGGAAAAGATGGGGGGGAGGTCATTTACTTGTTTGCTTGCCTGCTGTGTCGAAGATAAAAGATTTCCATATACTGTAATCTTTCACGCTGGAAAATACATTACCTAAGTCTTAACCTTTAGTTCAGATTAAGCTTAGTGGGCACTGATACTTCAAAAATTTACAGTTACAGTTTGGTATTTCAGTAAAATCCTTTCATATGTAAAATTTTAGTAAAATGGCCATTATATAAGTCAAAGTAAGATAACCAAGATAGATTTTTAGTATTTCTCTTTTAAATTGAATATGAAACTTCAGGTGTAAGAAGGGTATGCTGATGCCTCACCTTCCACTGATTCATAGTTTTGTACTCCATTCACTTAATTTTGTATGGTAAAAATTAGCGCTGCATTTTTGCCACGTTTAATGCTATTTATTCACTATGGTTTGCCAGCATGCTAGATTACTTTCTAATACCAAAAAAGCAAATGAAAAATGGCCTAAACTTAACTAAACTTAACTCTAGGTCATAGAAACTTTTAAAATTCTTCTCATTCCCCTCATTGCCACAGAGAGAGTTACCTAAGGGAATAAAGTCTGTATAGACCAATTGCTTCTTCCTGTCTCCATATACTGAAATTCTAAGAAGACAAGCAGAATTATTATTAATATAACATAATGTTTATAATATGGAATTATTTGTTCTGAATATACTCATTATAATAGCATGGATATGTTTGCGAAATCAATGTATGTATATTGAATTCTATAAGATTTTGAGTAATTTTACTGTTTTGAATTTAGAAAATTAATTAATTATCAACTCCTATTTAAAATTGTTAGAGTACAATTCCATAAGAAACTAATCCTCTAGGACATACCTTTTTATGTCATGAATTCTAGACTAATAAACACAATGGTCAAAATAACACAAAAGTCATATGAGAAAGACTAAACCCTTCAAGCTAGTTCCCTGGCTATTTTGATTTTGTTAGTTTTTACACATTAACTGCCATGTGAGTTGCTAGAGTTGTGATCGTGAGGCCTCGAAAAGCATATATATGCTTTTGACCTAATGTCTCTTAGGTCATTATGTCTCTTGACCTGATAAAACACCATGGTCTCAAGGACATTGTTTTTCTAGTGTGGTAGTCAACGTGTTAATGTGTTCTGGGCATTCTCCCTTTCCTAAATATATATGTTTAACCTTGGCATATATGGACTCACCTAACTATTCAACTCAACTTGTTGTAATTGAGAATAGCTAAGTATCTATTTCTTCTTAAAAATACCTTAATTTTCAGTTAAAATTAAGTATAATATCCTTGATGTAATTTATCTTTTAAGATTTGAGAAACGAATTTATATTCCTTTGCCGGAAGCCCATGCCCGAGCAGCAATGTTTAAACTGCACTTGGGGAGCACTCAGAACAGTCTAACAGAAACAGACTTCCGAGAACTTGGGAAGAAAACTGATGGTTATTCGGGGGCAGATATAAGCATCATCGTACGTGATGCACTTATGCAGCCTGTTAGGAAAGTACAGTCAGCTACTCATTTTAAAAAGGTAGGTCTCTTATATCTATCCTTTCGTATATTTTGTATTCAAAGAATTTGGAAGAGTTTCAGTGTGTTATAAGTATTTACAGTAAAGTATTCACAGGTTTATGTGATAGAAATTTATTTCTGTTTCACTGAAATAAATTATGTAATCAAGTTTATTAATAGCCATTATCAATAGTCATAATGTGTCTTAAATTTCTCAGTGACTATGGATCACCAGTTATAGTAGACGTCTCAATGGCTTCATCCTTTCCTCTTTTTAAGGCTAATTATTTCAATTAGCAAAAATAATTTTTGCCTGTTTTTTTTTTTTTTTTATTTATCAAATCTAGCAGGGGTATCCAACCTGCAGCCGTTGGGCCACCTGCAGATTATTTGCAGACTATTTTGCTTATCTTTGTTGTTGGATATTGCAAAAAGTATGCATGGGCTTTTGTTTTGTTTTTGCTTATTAGCTTTCATTAGTGTTTTTGTATTTAATGTGTGGCCTGAGACAACTTATTCTTCCAGTGTGCAGCAGAAAAGAAAAAACATTGGACACCCCTAGTTGATCTGGGCCCCACAGGTAGATCAGAATGAAGAGCAGTCAAAAAAGACAAAAATCCCTGACCTTGTGCAGCTGAAATTTTTGTGAGGAAAGACAGACAATAAAATATACATAATAAGTAAAGTGAGAATGTGTGTTTCTCCACACCTACACTGATCCTGAAATAATACTTAAAGTTAATCATTCTAAAGTTAAATAGCCCCTAATATGATACAAATTTATTTGCCATCTAAAATACATTACACAGGCGGCACCTGTAGCTTAGTGGGTAGGGCACCGGCCTCATATACCAAAGGTGGCGGGTTCGAACTCGGCCCCAGTCAAACTGCAACCAAAAAATAGCCAGGCATTGTGGTGGGCGCCTATAGTCCCAGCTACACAGGAGGCTGAGGCAAGAGGCCTAAGCCCAGGAGTTGGAGGTTGCTGTGAGCTGTGTGACGCCACGGCACTCTACCAAGGGCGATAAAGTGAGACTCTGTCTCTAAAAAAAAAAAAAAAGTACATTATACATCATAAAATGACATTGCAATTACATTTAATATTTAATTCTGTACTTATATTTGAGTTTTTGTAGAAAGACAAAAAGGTTCAGTAATTTTAAACTAAAGCTGCCAAATATCACAGAATTTTCTCAGCAATGGACAGCAAAGCAACTTACAAGAATTACTTCTTTGGGTCTATTTTTGGTCTCTAAGATTACTGCCACTTAGTAAGAAGTAGAAGAAAAAAATGGAAAGTTTAGCAACAGGTAACTGTTGCTTCTTTTTTTTTTTAACTCATTTTCCATATGTATGTAAGTAATTTTTTGTAGGAAATTTCAAATGATAGAAAAGCATCAAGAAAAAAAGCTAAAACCAACCAAAACGCTATCTTGTTACCTAGAAGAAACTACTCTTTGTTGTATATTCTCAATTTTTTTCAGAAGTAAACATTTAAATCAAACATACAAAAATGTTAATACATTTTCAACTTCCCTAATGTTGACCTAAATCTTATTGTGTATTTAATTTGTTCAAGTAAATATTTCAGATGGCTGTTTATTCCAGGTTCATGGACCTTCCCGAGCTGATCCTAACAATCTTGTAGATGATCTCCTAACACCCTGCTCTCCAGGCGACCCTGGTGCCATTGAAATGACATGGATGGATGTCCCTGGGGATAAACTTTTGGAGCCAGTGGTTTCCATGGTTTGAAATTTTGTTTGTTTTTAAGAAAACTTTTAAAACATTATATTTTGTAATTTGCCAAAGATAAAATTTTCCACTTATGTAAGACTTGCTGGCAAATGTTAGTATGAACAGACATCTTTATTTAATACTGTTGACTCATGTTAAAAATAGTAAAGATTAGCTAGACACAGTGGTTCTCACCTGTTTTCATTTCTCCTAACACTCTGGGAGGCTAAGTGGGAGGATCACTTGAGCTCAGGAGTTTGAAGTTGCAGTGAGCTATCATGATGCCACTGTACTCTAATTTGGGCAGCAGAGTAAGACCCTGTCTCTAAATGAATGAATAATTGAACTTAAAATATTTTAAAAATTATTTTAAACAAAATGTTTTTTAAGGACTTGCTCTGTTACCCAAGCTAGAGTACAGTGGCAGAATCATAGCTCACTGAACTTCCAACTCCTGGCCTCAAGAGATCTTACCACTTTGGCCTCCCAAAGTGCAGGAATTACAGGCATGAACTACCAGCCAAAAATTATTTTTAAAAGATTTTCTTGGGCTTTGATGAAACTTTTAAGTGAAAAGGCTAAAAGCTATTTTTTTAAAAAATAAAGGTTTTGGACTTACAAGCTAATATTATTTTCAAAGTGCTTATATATATTGCATAAATTATTGTCAAGACTTAATTAAAAAGTAGAATTAGTGAGAATTTTTTCCCTGAATCTCACATTTAAAAAAAAAATAACCAGAAATGCTAATGTTTGTATCACTATATTCAAGCAGTTTTTGTTTTCTGTTTTACTTTTCTAGTTTCCATACAAAGTTTAAGTAGTGGCAGTTCTTAAAGTTTTTAACTGAATTTAAATAAATTTTATTATAAAAAATGTGTAACATTTTTATGGTTTCTCTTGAGGAATTAAAATAATTATAGGTCTTTACTGTTTTGTAGGTTATATTGTTTTTAGAAAGCTTAGGGAGATTGAAAATTTATATTGATTATGTTTTCTTTTTAATGAACACTCTCAACTTTCAAAATTTTCTGTGTCAGTTACAGATTTTTCAAAGAACTTTATGATAAGTTTAACAGTAACTTCCAGAGGAGAAATATTTATATGCTATGCAGACATAGACTTAACAGATATGTATATATGTATGTACACATCTATATATTTATGCTAATTAGTCATAGTGTTTATCTGAGAAGTTATTCAGAAACCCTTTTCGTGTCAGTCCTTGATATGTGTAAGTTTTTGTTCTCTGTCCAGCTTTGAAAAATTGATAGTAACTTAGGAGTGGTCTCTTTCATTATTTTCCATGCTATTTTATAGGAGAAATAGCCTAAAAATTATTTTTTAATGAATCTCTAACATAAGTATATTTTCTTAGCATTTCAGTCTTAATTTTAACTAATTCTTTTTAAATCCTGGTTAGTTGATTTTAGCAAAATAATATTCTGCTTTATTTAAGTTTAAGTAAATACCCACATTCCTTTTGAATTGTACTTACTTAGAAAACTGATCTCTTGTTTAAGAAACACAGATGAGGCCAGAAATTAGATCATGAACATACCTTGGAGGACCTTGGTCCTCAAGCTAAGAGGTTCCTACTTCTGATAGGTAATGGGGAGCCACTGAAAGGTTTTGATCAAATCAGGGAAAGAAATTGGAAGTTTCTACACAAAAGAATAACATTTTTGAAGATATCTTTTAGAAAGAATAAGGGAGTTTAATTGTCAATATCTTATGGCCTACTGTAGATTTAGATTAAAGTTAGTGATAATAATGATAGTGCAATGATTTTTTACTTTCTTAAGTCTATCATTAATGTAACCCTCCTCTCTTCTCTTCTCTGACAGTCGGATATGTTGCGGTCACTCTCCAACACAAAACCCACAGTCAATGAACACGACTTGTTGAAATTAAAGAAGTTTACAGAAGATTTTGGTCAAGAAGGCTAAACCAAAGATGAGGAGGATGTTTACCATATGTATTATTTCTTTCATAGATATTTTTGCCTTTCTTGAATAGCATCCAGATTATTTCCAGTGAAACTCTTTTACCACAGGAAAATTATACATCTTCAGAATTCCTTTAAGTTTTATATTGTACTTTTTCTCCATTATGTATCAAATGCTCCTATTAACAAAAAGTATAAAATAATAGGTTATAAAGAAATGAGTGATACATGAATGGCAAAAAAGGAAATTACCCATTAAAAGGAATATTAGAAATTGACATACAGATCTTTAAAATTTTTATGGGGTGGCGCCTGTGGCTCAGCGAGTAGGGCGCCGGCCCCATATACCGAAGGTGGTAGGTTCAAACCTGGCCTCGGCCGAACTGCAAAACAAAACAAAACAAAAAATAAATAAATAAATAAAATTTTTATGAATGGTGATCTTTATGAAGAGCATTTATCATTCATTTCTTTTGGACTAAAATAAAATAGGGCTTACTTTATATTTTTAAAAAATTCTTCAACAACATTTTTATTAACAATGTAAAATTTATTTACTAAAAAGTTAAAAATGATAGAATCTTTACTCTCAGGGATGGGCAATAAAAAACAAAGAGCACTGTGATTGGGTTTGAAAGATTTTGAATTGAGTTACAGCCAGTGCTCTTATTGGATTTAATAGGTTGATTCCTGTGTAGACTTAAAGAGTTTATTTAAAAGCAGCAAGCTTTTATATTTAATTAAATGATACCTTTCACTGTGCAATCTCAAGAGAAAGACTTTGTAAATTACACATTGTCTTTACCTTGAAGAAGAAAATTATCTATTTCAGTGTCTGTCTATAGCAGGATTGACCAAAACAGGTGGTAAATAAGTATGTAATTTTTAAATAACTGTCATGAAATACTGTAATAGGAACCTTTGCTGATGAGGAAATGGCCTCCCTTTGGATTATGGGAACTTTCTTATGTGTAATGTTGGTGTATGTGTGTACATATATATATATTATAAAAATTTCTTTTTTTAATGTAAGGTAGTAGTATATGATCTTGTCTTTCACCTTTTAAGTTCAGGGAACAGTTTGTCCTGGCCACACGTATGTTAGCAGTCTTAATGCTTTATAAAGCTTTAGAAATGAGTTGCTGACTCATTAATAAAATACAAACATTATTTTAATATATTCAAATAATCTGAGGATGTGTGTTAATACATGTTAGCATCAACACTAAGTTGTGCCTTCTACATTTGCATTGGCTATACATGCAAAAGATTATTAAGTTAGTTAGAATGAGATAGATTGCTTAATTACTATGAAATTCTGCATTGCAAATGCTATAGTATAACTTGCATTTTTAAAGTATATTTGCACATTTTACATATTATGCTATATGGTTGCCTTTGGGTTTTCTGTACAGATTGTTTTTGTTAATATTAAATGGAAATCATAGGCCTGAAACATGGTGTTCTTTTCTTATTTGAAGTAAATCGATACATCCTAGTATTGGCTATGTTCTGTGTATGCTGCTTTATTTTGGGACCTTCCATGCAGGAGAAAATATTATCTAAATTGAAGAATATATACATGAAAATTCTGTTTTTTTCAACAAGTTTTTTATGAGGGCTGGGAATTAATTTGGTGAACCAACACTGAAATATTTTTGGATTAGATTAATTAATACACCTTCTTTATCAGCCTCAGGATTATCCAGTATTGATATTAACAATGTAATCAATATAATTTTATTATTATGCATACAATAGTTGAAGTCTAGATTTTTTTTATCAGTCAAAAATTTTAGCAAGTATTCTACTTAAATTGATCAAATACATGACCAAGTTAAATATGTAAGCATAGTACTAATGATAAGTGGATACTTTAGCACATTTAATTCTTACATGTGCTCTAAGAGCTGTGTCACTCTCCATATCACTTTGAGCCTTAGCTCCATTTTCTAAATTTCTGGGTCCAAAGCTAATTATGAAGCCTAATAACTTTAGGCTAATTCTAAAATAGGAGAGCATGCTTACTAAGCCATGTCCATGTGTTCTTTATGTACAAGTACTCAAAAGAACCTGAATTGGTATGCTCTGCTTCTCTGGCTCTTAACCAATATAAAGTTTTGGATATTTTCTGAGCCAACAGAAAATTATTGCTGACTATCTCTTTGAGCTGCGCCCTAGATTTTTAAAAGCATTTTGTCTCAGCCTGAGAAATTTATAGGGACTAATTATAAAGCATGTCAGTACAACATTGACTTCTGACTTCATTGTCAGCTATTCATTCTGCCGAAAAATATAATGAGTGAATTTCATTATTAATGCATGGCAGCTCCATTTAGCCACTTTCTTTGTTAAGACACGCAGGCATTGGTACAGCAGGTTGCACAGGAAGCAACACAGGGTACACAGGTTGACTCTGGTGTTACCTCAAGTTTCGGAGCTCTCACAGGTGCCATGTTCTTTTCTCTGCTAGTACAAATCACATACTTTCATTAAAGCCTACTTGATGAATCAGGTAATCTTTTCTAGGAAGAATCTGTTAACTATCCTCATCCTACCTTTGGATTTCCATAGCCCTAAGTTGATGGTATTATCTTAAGATTTTTCTCTCTTTCAAACATGTTGTGTTTGTCTTGTTTAGATCATTTAGATTGTAAGCTCTGAGAATGAAATTTTTCCTAGCAGTTAACATGGCACTACTGAACAACTTACTAGATATTTTTTACAAAGCCTTGAAAAAGGTAAGGTAGTTATGTTCTTATTTTGATCTACCTCATGGATTATCTGTGAGACTATGAAACAGCTAAGATTATAAGGTGGTTTTGTTCTTACTGGTCTAGTGAAGTTGTGATATATTTCTATCTTGGTTATTGGGAACTTCAAGATTATAGAGATAAGCTAGAGCCGACTTCTCCCGGCTCACAAGAACCAATTGTGCTGAGGCAGGAGGATCACTGGAGGCCAGGAGTTGGAGACACCCTGGACAACATAATGAGAACCCTTCTCTAACAAAAAATTTTTAAAGATTAGCTGGGTGTGGTGGCACATACCTGTAGTCCTAGCTGGTTGGGAGACGTGAGGTGAGAGGATCACTTGAGCCCAAGAGTTCAAGGTTGCGGTGAACTGTGATCACATCACCTGAACTCTTAGCTGAATGACAGCAAAACAGACCCTGTCTCAAAACAAAACAAAAGAAAAAAATGTGTACATTCTGTATCTGTTTCCAAGTGACCTCATACTGGCAACTTGAAATCTGCCATGATGGGAGTATTTATCCCACAGAAATCAGCAAGAGATACAGTTAGCCAAACACAGCAAGGACTTCCTGTAGTCTAATATTGAAAGATTAATATTTACTGCATCTACAGAATTGAAGGAGAAAAGTTACCTTCAAATTATAGACCCATAAATAGTGCCAAAGGCCAACACCCGTTTGTAATTTCTTATAAAACTTCACAAACTAGGAATAGAAAAGCACTTCTTAATAAAAGAGTACCAAAGAGACAGTAGCAAACATCATGCTTAATTGTGAATCTTTGAAAAGAAAACTTTACTTCCCAAGATTAGGAAAAAAGTGTTCACCCTTAACCATTCCTTTTCAGTTTTGTACAGGAGATTCTAGCCAATACAACCAAAGGAAATAAAAGGCTTAAGGATTAAAAGGAAGAAACAAAATTGACATTCATGATGACATTGTGTATGTAGAAAACTGATACAAGCTATTAGAAACTGTGAATTTAGCAAGGTTATAGAATACAAGGTCCACACATAGAATTATTTCTATATTCTAACAATTAGAAATTGAATTTATGAAAACAATAACAATTACAGTAGCAGCAAGGAGCACCAAATACCTCAAAGTCTACTCAAAAAGACTTGCAAGAACTCCATACACACACAAAACTATGAAACATTACCAAGAGAGACTAAATAAGTGGAGGGATGGGACCTATAATTGAGTTGGATTACTCTTACAAAAAATACCAGTAGTAATTTATAGATTTAATGCAATTCCAAATCTGAATGTGGGTGATTGATACAAAGATGTGCATATATTTCTAAAAGCTCAAACTACTTATAAAAATACGCCCTATACTATATGCTAAATTTATATTTATATCCAAATATATAAATATCCAGATATAAAAATAAGTGCTAAATAACTTATTCATGATTATTTTTTAAATATTTTGTAATTTGAATCCATTTTTACTGTATCTCCTAGCTGCATTTTTCCCTCCATCCATCCATCTGTCCATTCATCCATAATCATCCAGAAATATGTGTGTACACATGGGTATCTTTAGTGACTTTTCTGTACTGCTCATTATGTTACAGTGGGGGACTGCGATTTGTTTTGCACTCCAGCAACAGCAAAGTTTCTTTACCTTTCTCATCTCCCCACGTGTATTAAGATGTCACCTGTAGTGAAACCTTTCCTGGCCATCCTATTTAAAACCTCTCCTGCTGCTCTAGGATCTCCATTCCCTGCTGTATTTTTCTCTTTTGCATTTACGACCCTCTTGTAATTTCTCTCACATGGATACTTCGTGAGACCTGGGTTTCTCATTTGTCTGGTTTTCTGCGGTAGCTCCAATATCTAGGGCAGTGCCTGGTGCCTAATGGGTATTTCAGTAGATATTTGTTGAATGGGAGAAACATCATATTTTTCTAAATTTGAATACAATTGGCATATAATTTGTACCCCCACCCCGGCTGCAATGGTTACTTCTTTTATTTAACAAAAAAAAAAAAAAAAAAAGGAAAAATGAGGACTTAAAACATATACATCAAGAAATTATCAGTGGCTAAATCTGGGAGATATAAATGTGGATACTTAATTATTTCTTTGTTTTTTTATCTTAATAATTTCTCAAAATTAAAGAACAGTTTTTTATTTTATTGCAATTTTTGGCCGGGGCTGGGCTTGAACCCACCACCTCCAGCCTATGGGGTCAGCGCCCTACCCCTTTGAGCCACAGGTGCTGCCCAAAATTAAGGAAAAGTTTTAAGGAAGAATTATAGGTTGCCAGCAAGTCACAAGAATTAAGTCTCCTCCTCTAGAATTCTGTAAAATATCAGAAAAGTTTTTTAAAAGAGAAAGCTAGGACAACAATGATATTCATAAACAAATGTACTCTGAAGAAGTGCCTGAGCACTGCAGAAGTTCATCCAGACTACCTTCCTGGTTTGGGGAATGCCCCTGGCCTCCCACTGCAGGAACCAAAGTGGAAAGATCCTGTTTTTCTTCATCACTTGGCAGCCAGTCCATGTTCCCTTGACCTCACCTCGGCACATCAGGTGCTGCCACCCAGGTCTTTCAATCGTGAGGAAGTAACACAAAGGTGTTAGGTAAGACATTAAAAATAGGGTGGTAGCAGCATCAGCAGGATCTAGCTGGATAGGAATCTGGTAGATCTCTTGGTGAAACATAATTATGTCCCTGCCTATGATCACAGGGAATGAAGTCCACACTGAGGACAAGACATCGGAGAGCCACTCAGGTGTTGCTGGGGACCAAAACAGCATGAGGATGGCTGGTTGAGAAGTCAAAGCAGAGACGGAAACCCGGGGATCTCATGTGACTACATTAAAAGAAACATTTCTGACAACCACGGTGCCAAATTTGGTATTTGATGCTGCAGGTTGCCAGTTGTATCAGTTTGAATTCACATATTCACCAAGTTTTGTTATGTGAAAGTAAGAAAATTTAGTAGTAAAAGAGCAGGCTTTTACTGCTCTTTCCAGCAGGCATTCACAGTACTGGAATGTGTGTATTTGTGAGAATTTGGAGGATTCTGAATATCAGCAAATATCTGGAGTATGTGACAAAAAGTTATGTTGATCAAGGAAAAGGAGCATCAAGTTTCAAATGTGATTTAATTTATCAATGTGAGTTCAATCAACAGGGATTCTGTTTTGAGTATTTTGGGTTGTGAGGTTGAACAAACTGAACTCAATGGTAGATCCTCTCTGACTCTCTGAACTCCAACAACATACAATAGAGAAGAATCCATCATTAGGAAATATAAATGTTGTAATGGATTTATCATATAAGAGTCATCCACAAAGCCACAATGTTCCTAGAAAAGACCCAGAATTCAATCGCTTAACCAAGGCTTTGGCAGGTGGGTAGAGTGCTTTTTTTTTTTTTTTTTTTATTGGCTTTTGATTTCACTGAAGCTGTAAAGATCCTTGGATTGCAAAAGCCAAATAATGGCAATTGGCCAGCACATACCTGGTGCACCTGGGCACCAATTAGGCTGTAGGGCTGCTGTGGTCATCAGAATGGTTTTACCCACAGAGATCTTAAGCAATCATTGGTGATGGGGTTCCTAGGACAAAAGCAAATGACTGCTCAGCTCACTGAGCTGCTACTTCATTAGCATAACCAAAATCTGCCAAGTCTGGTGAATAGACATCTGATAAGAACCATCGTGATAGAGCATGAAGCATCGCACAGCCTCTGTACCACTTCAGCTATGGATGTAGCTCAGCAGTTCCCTCCCCTCAAAGCCTCCTTGATTATAATTCTACTCCCCAGGAGGCATTACTTTCAATCATTTTTTAGATTTGTTTTTTGTGGAAAATTTTATTTTCCACATATGGCCATAGCAATAGAGATTTACTATAAGGAATTGTCATATGCAATTATGAAGGCTGGCAAGTCCGAATATCTGTGGAGTACATTGGCAAGCTAGAGACCCACGAAAGCCAATGTTTCAGGTCAAGCCCAAAGGCAAAGGAAAAAAGCCAATGTCCTAGTGTAAAGGTCATCAGACAGACAGATTCTTTCTTACTCATGGAAGGGTTAGCCTTTTTGTTCTGTTCAGGCCTTCAACTGATAACAAAAGGCCCACCAAGGACAGGATGGGCAATTTGCTTTGCTCAGTCTTCTGGGTAAATAATCTCATCCAAACACCTTCACAGAAACACCCAGAATAATGTTTGACCAAATATCTAGGCTCAGACGGATATCATGGCTCAGTCAAGTTGACAAATAATATTAGCCATCACACTTTAATTTAATTTTTACAAAAAGCATGAGCTTTAGGTCAAAGTTTGTTTATTGTCTATGGATGTGCAGTTGTCTCAGGACCCTTTCATGACAAGTCTTGCCTTTTCTCCATTAAATTGCTTTCTCATTTTTGTCAAACATCAGTTGGATATATTTGTGTGGGTTTATTTCCAGGTTATGTTGATCTTTGCGTCTGTCCTCCCAATACAACGCAGCCTTCGTTCCTGGTAGCTAAACAACCAGTCTTGAGATCAGGTAAATTGAATCCTCCCACTTTCTTCTTCTTTAAAAAGATGTTTTAGCTTTTCTAATTTGTTTGCCTTTAAATATAAATTTTAGAGTAATCTTGTCAATATACACAAAAATATTGCTGTGAGTAGGAAGTACATTAAAACATTAACAAATTCAGGGGAAAAAATTGACATCTTTACTATATTAAGTCTTCAAGTCCAGGAACATGATATGTCTCTCTTTTTATTTAAATCTTCTTTGATTTCTTTTGCCAGCATCACGTAGTTTTCAGCTTTTAAGTCTTGAACATGATTTGTGAGATTTACAACTATTTCATTTCATTTAGCAATTGTGAGTGAAATTATATTTTTAATTCCAGTGTCCACAGTTCATGGCTACCATACAGAAATGCATTCTATTTTTTTGAGACAGAGTCTCACTATGTTGCCCTTGGTAGAATGCCGTGGCATCACAGCTCACAACAACCTCAAATTCTTGGGCTTAAGTGATTCTCTTGACTACAGGCGCCTGCCACAACACCTCGCTATTTTTTGGTTACATTTGTTGGTACATGTGGCCATTGCTGTAACCACTGTGCTATGGGTGCCGAGCCGAAATGCATTCTATTTTTTATATTTATTTTATATCTTGTAGTTTTGCTGGAGTTGCTTAATTCTACTAGGTTTTTTGGGTGTTGTTGTTTTCACATTCCTAGAAATTTTCTGCATTGTCAGTCATGCCATCAGCAAATAAGAATAGTTTTATTTATTCCTTTCTGATTTTTATTTCCTTGCTTGCCTTATTTTACTGGCTAACCTTCCAGCATTTTGTTGAATAAGAGTGGTGAGAGAAGGTATCTTTGCCTTGTTTCTGATCTTATGTGTGGGGAAGCAGCCTTTCATCATTAAATATAATGTTAGCTATAGTTTCTTGGTAGATATTACTTATGAAGCTAAGGAAGTTCCTTTATATCCCTATTTTTCTGAGAGTTTTAATTATGAATGAGTGTCAAGTCAAATACCTTGTCAAATACCTTTTCTGCATTGATGAGATTATGAAATTTTTCTTTAGCCTGTTCATAATATGGTGGATTAGATTGATTGAATTTCAAACAGTGAACCAGCCTTTCATTCCTGGAATAAACTGCAGTCGATTGTGGGGTTTGCTGATCTCACTGGAAGTAAGAGTCACCAATGGAGGTTAGAAATAATGGATTCCATTCTCAAGGAGTGCCTCATGGGAAGCCAAAATAAATGCAAAGTAATAAGAAAAGAGCTGAGCATGTAATCCCTTGATTATTACCTATGATAGCTAAAAGTAAGGGATAGTGTTAGGGTAGCCCCTGAGGCTGGGCCAAGCTAGCCTCTTGGCAGTTTGAGCTGCAGTTGCTACCTCAGGGCCACCCCCAAACAGAAAAGTTATGCTGAAACACATATAACAGACCGATTCCAAGAGAATAGGGATAGAAAGGAGAGTGAATGGATGAAAATATTAAACAGGTCTTAAGAAATGAATGAATAAAGCAGGCACCAGTGATACCAAAACGAAAGTCTCAGGTTCAAGACTGAGTGAACCAATGGGAGCCCCTGTTGGTCCACTAACATTGAAGGCCCCTAAAAAAAATTCATCCTAGTTTGGATAAATCTTAAAAACTCCAAAGCAAAGAAGACAAGGAGAAAACTGACCTCCAATCTTCTAGAATGATGGTATGCAATGTATCCCTTGGCCCAAACCCTGGCTGGGAGCCCAAGGCCAAATGTGTATGAATAGGTAAAGGGTCACAGGTGGCAAAGAAACATTCTGAAATTCCTCAACATGGGAACACCGTGCACTGTGGTTCTAAAACCTATTGGTAAAGTCTTTTTTTTTTTTGTAGAGACAGAGTTTCACTTTATCGCCGTCGCCATCGGTAGAGTGCGTGGCATCACACAGTCACTGCAACCTCCAATTCCTGGGCTTAGGCGAATCTCTTGCCTCAGCCTCCCAAGTAGCTGGGACTACAGACGCCTGCCACAATGCCTGGCTATTTTTCTGTTTTGTAGTTGGGCCGAGGCTGGGTTTGAACCTGCCACCTTCGGTATATGGGGCTGGCACCCTACTCGATAAGCTACAGGTGCCACCCCCTACTGGTAAAGTCTTAACAGAGGCTACCCTTAAATTGGGAAGATATGGAAATACAAGGCTTGATGGGATTAAGGTGAACGTTTGGATGAAAACTGGAACATTTGAACATACTCTGTATAAACTGGTTGCATTTCCTTATGAATGTACTGTGGGGGTGGATATTGTGTCTCCCTGAGGAAAGTTTCCCTTACATGGTATTGCAAAAAAAAGAAGGCAGGTAAGTCTGTCCTTCAGGCAATATTGATTTGACATGCTAAATTGGAATAAATGAGATTGCCTGAGCCCACATAAGTTGTTAATTCTAAATAGTACAGGATACCTCAGAACAAAACATTTTCAGTATCTGGTGCCTGAAAGGGTAAAGGCCACTCCTATTTTTGGAACGTGATAGAGTTAAATGGAACCCTGCAGGCCTGAGTTGCAATGCTCTAAGAAACATTTTGATCATATCATATGATGATGAACTGGACCAATTTTTTTTTTTTTTTTTTTTTGTAGAGACAGAGTCTCACTTTATCGCCCTCGGTAGAGTGCCATGGCATCACACAGCTCACAGCAACCTCCAACTACTGGGCTTAGGCAATTCTCTTGCCTCAGCCTCCCGAGTAGCTGGGACTACAGGTGCCCGCAACAACGCCCGGCTATTTTTCTGTTTTGCAGATCGGCTGAGGTTTTGAACCCGCCACCTTCAATATATGGGGCTAGCGCCCTACTTGATGAGCCACAGGTGCCGCCCTGGACCAATTGTTGATGGCTGACCAGAATTCTAGTAATGTGTCATTATTTTTTGACTCATCTTTCAGGTTATGTGTACTGCCATATCTGATACAATGTAACACTGACAGTGTTGGTGAGAAGATAATATTCATATTGATGGGCAAATGTATTGGGTAATTGGATTAAAAGCCTCCTACTCCACAATAGTTCCTCCAAATGTTGGACATATGTTCATTTTGCAAGATAGCTGTAAGATAGCTTTGGCCAAAGGCCAAGAGCCAGCCTGCACAGAACAGAATTCCACCTTGCCTGAAAAGATTTGGCCTTTGACCTCAGCTTTTGGAAGGTTATGTTTGTCACACATGAGAGTGTCTTTGTTTAGACAGGGACTGGCCATGCCAGAAAGACCAACCACGTGATTCAGGTGTAGGGTCCTGTCTAGTTGGAGACAGTTCAACAACACAGACAATTATTCAAGCCCAGGTAATGACGCCAAATAAAAATTCAAGACACAGAAACTCAGATGATCTTCTCTGATTGGCATCACTCCAAACATACTGTCACATACTAGTTATGGGAGGGTAATACAGAATGTATTACCTGTAAGAGTATTTCCTACTCCATAGGAAGTCAAAAGATGTGCATTTGGAACCCTCTGGACTTTGCCCTATACATGTAGTTCCTTGGGTTGTTTTGATCTGTGTTCTTTCCCTGTAATAAATTGTAGCCATAAAGACTCAGAGTTTTCAGTGAGTTCTATGAGTCCTTCTAGTGAGTTATCAAACCTGAAGGTGGTTTGGGAACCTCAAAACTTGCACTGGTGTCAGAAGTCTTGGGAATTATGCTCTTAAATCTCGCAGTTTGCCTAACTCTGGAGAATAAGTCAAGAAAAGAAAAACACAAATCAGTTTCTTTTGCTTCATAGCTCCCTAGTTTTTCTAGAAACAAAAGAATGAAAAGCAAGCAAGCAAACAAAAACCTGTTTTGTATGCAAATTAAAACCACAATGAGACTTCACTTCCACCAGAGAAAGGCTATAATTAAAAAGATAGATGATAATGTGTTGATGAGAAAGTGAGAAATTGGAACCCACATATACTTTGGTGGGAACATAAAATTCAGTGCGGCTACCTTGGAAAACAGTCTGACAGTTCTTCAAATGGTTAAACAACGTTGCCATAAGATCCAGCAACTGGACTCCTACCTGAGAGAAATGAAAATATGTCTACACATAATCTTGTCCATGAATGTTCACAGTAGCATCACTCATAATAATCATAAGTGGAAGCAACCTAAGTGTCCCTCAATTGATGAATGGAAAAATAAAATGTGGTATATCCATACAAGATGTTACTGGGTAATAAAAAGGAGATACTGATACGTCTGAATTTCATGGATGAACCTTGAAGATATGTTAAGTGAAGGATCAGACATAAAAGGCTACATATTGTATAATTTATGTAAAAATATCCACAGTAGGTAATTCTACAAAGACAGAAAGATTAGTGATTGGGTAGGACTGGGCGGGGATAGGGAAGACAGAGAGACCAGTAGCCAGCACGGGATTTATTTCTTTGGGATGGACAAAAACGTTCTAAAAATTTGTGGTTGTGATGGTAGCACCACTCCATGACTGTACGAAAAACCATTTAGTATGCAAACTATACTTCAGCGAACTATGAGAGAGAATATGTGAATCAGATCTCAATAAAGCTGGGGGTGGTGTGTTTGTTTTGTTTTGAACCAGCTTTGGTAAAGAATATGAACTCTGAACCAAAAGAAACTGAATCATCTGAGTGATTTTTCAAAACTCCATTTTAAGGCTGGTCCTCTGAAAATCCAAAGTGGACTGTGACCATTTTCTCAGTACACTAACAAAACATGAAATGGAAGTCGGGATTTCAGAGCTTAATCTCCGGGCTTCCAGGCCGGCGCGATCCGAAGCCGCGCCAGTGTTTACGGTGCGCCGCGGCACTTCGCGCTCGGCAGCCGGACCCAGGAGATGGAGGAACTCGCGGGGCCAGGATGCAACTAACGCCCCGCCTGCAGGTTTGGGGAGGGCTGCAAACCTGCTCTGCGGGGTCCCACGCGGCACCTTGGAAAAAACCCAGCTGCAAGTCACCTGGCCCTTCCCACCAGCGATAACCAGTGGCCCTGCCAGACCGCGCTCGCTGCGCCCAAGGGCCGCGCCAGTTCCGCCCGGCGGGCGCTTACGTCAGCGTCGGCCCCCAGCCCCCGGAAGCCCCTCCCCGCGTGGGCGGAGCCCCGCCAGCCCCTCCTCTTCCCCCGGCACCGCCCCTCCCGCGCCTGCGAACCCAAACGCTCCGGCCCCGCTGCGCGAGCCGCGCGTGACGCGCCGCCGCCGAGCCCATCGCGCCTGTGCCTGCGAGGCCCCCGCCGCCGCGGCCAAGCGATGCTGCTGCTGGCGGCCGCCTTCCTCGTGGCCTTCGTGCTGCTTCTCTACATGGTGTCTCCGCTCATCAGCCCCAAGCCCCTCGCCCTGCCCGGAGCGCATGTGGTGGTGAGTGGACTCCTGTTGCTGCGCCCGGACCTCCCGGCCCGCTCGGCCAGCCTCCGACCGACCGAGGCTGGGCCGCCGCGGTTCCTTTCTCCCTGGTTTCCAGGAAGGGACGGCCACAGAGGGAAGGTCACCTGTGGCCGTCCGCTCCGGCACTGTCACCTCAGGCCGAATACCCAGCCTCGGGGACCCGCCCTCCGCTCACCTGGCGCCTCCCGGGGCTGGAGAGGACTGCGCCAGCGAGCCGGGTTCCCGAGGCTCTGAGGAGCCTGTAGCTGCTTGTTAATTCACGAGCATCCCTGGGAGGCGGATATTTTGTCCTTATTTTTCCTGCTGAGTCAAATGAGGAAGAGAGAGGCTGAGAAACTTTGCCAAAGACACAGCGGTTGGTGGCGCGCAGGGTGCCAAATGCGGTGCCAGGGAGGGTGCAGACGCTGTGGGCCGGGTGGCTAGGAGGCTGGCGGCAGGGAGGGGGGTCCCAGCCTCCCGACCCGCTGAGACAGCTCGGAATTGGAAGATGGCCAGTGCAGGTGACATAAAGGGCAGTTGCCAAAGGATTCCAGGGAGTGACTTCACTGGGGCAACTGCTCTGAACGCAGTGGGCTGACGGTCGTGGCTAGCGGTGTTGAGACACTTCTGTCCGGTATACACTCTTGTCTCTGAGCTCAGTCCGGGGTCTGCGGATTGCTGCTCCAAAGCAGTCCTTTGCCATTAATTCAGAATGAAAAGAGTGAGCTTAACGACGCGGATAGTGCTTTAGGAGCGAAGGAGTTGTGGGTGGGTTTGGTTTGTACCTGGCTGGGAGCTCACGTATTCCATGATCCCAGTTCTTCATCCCAGTCTGGCATCTGTGCCCAGCACTTGATGGTTGGGAGTAGCTTTCTGGCAGCTTTCTTAATAGGACCCCTCACCCCTATGGCGCCGAGGCAGGGAGTTAGGAATAAGGTGAGTTAACTACTAAGCGGACAGTGCGTTTCTTCCTGGCACACGGGGTCTGCATCTGCCCTCCAAGCCTCCTCTCCAAGCTACTGTAGGAGAAGATGGTCCTTTCTTTAAATCTGGGCAAGAGTTTGTGAATGAAACCATGTATTTTCTTTAATTTCTCCCTTATAAAACTATGAGTATATTTCCAACTCCTGCTATTCCTTGTGGAAGTTAGGTGAGGAGTTGAGTCTACATTCATTAAAACAAAAAAAGAGAAAAAAGAAAACCAGTGCTGTTGTACTAAACTCAAAAGTGTCACGTCCACAAGAGAATTTCTCCCTCAAAAGCAGAAGCATGTTCTTTCAGAACTCATACTTGCATAGCATAACTTGGAAAAAAAGCTAAAAGCAGAATAAAAAATTTGATTCCTTGTTTATACGACAGTCGCACTTAACCTTGACTCTAGTCCTTCGAGTCCCAAAGCTATAGGTGGTAGGTAAGATAATAAATAACGTGTCCGTTGGGATAGACCAAGAAAAATTTCTTATTTTTACCACCCTGCCTTAAAACAAAGAATTATTATTTCAGAGTATAGATAAAGTGATGATGACTTGAATAAATCATATGACTGTCACCATCTGTCTTCGTTAATGTCCTAAGAAGAGTGAAATTGTAATTATTTTTTCCTAACATTTTTAAAGACTAGACTGGGTGATATTAAGAGACCTAGTCTTTAGACTGCCTGCTTGTGTGAGCATGAACAAACTTACAATTGTTTATCATTTCATTTTAGATAAAAGTCTTGCGTACTAGTATTATCTAATCATAGTAGTAAAACTACAGCACGTCTCACACAGTATAGAGTTAGTTATACCTCCCCCCCTTTTTGAAGATGACTGGGAGCAGCTCTCCTGGCAAACATCCCTCTGTTGCCTTACCATATGATGTGATTAAAGAAATAGTAACACTTAAACAATATTTGCTATGAGTAGTAAGAGTAAATGATAAAGGAAATTAAACTTTTATCTTTAGTGTGTCTCAGGTAGGCTTGAATTAGCAGTTGTCAGGCAACTCAGTAGACATTTATCACTTTTTTCAGCCCTTGTGGAAATCCTTATATTTTCTTTCTTAACATTCAGAATAACATAACCCATTTGGCATACATGTATTCTTAGATACTTAGATAATTTCGAAGAATTAGTTGACTTGACTACATTGGTTTCACACGAACCATGATCCAAAAGCTGATGTCAGACTTTTGTGACAGGGTTTAAACCCTGTTCTTGCTTTGTAGTAAATTTACACGGCTAGGCTACCTATATGGTCTCGAAAAAGGATAATAATGATAGTAGCTAAAATCTACAAAGCACTTCAAGACATATACATTTTCTCAATAATCTCATAACTCCACTTCCATTCATTCACTGAAGAAAAAATAGGGGGATTTTATTTATGAGGTTTTTGGCATTGTACTTTAGAGAAAGGACATCGTACACCAGTTTTCAAGTTAACATAGGCAGGTATTTATTTAGCAACTGCCTAATGGAGGTGGTGTTCTAGGAGTGAGTAAGATCAGCGGGACTTTGTTCTTGTCCTTAGAGAACTGATGTCTGGCAAGGGAGCTAAGATATATCTATAAGTTACTGAACAAGTAGACGTGATAGTTAAAGGGCAGGACTGGGTGAGAGTCAGGAGAAACTTCATGGAGGAGGGGACATTTGAGCTGGGCTCTGTAGGGTGCGTTGGGTTTGGAAATGTAGGTGTGTGCGGCATGTGGGTGGATGGACATCGAAGCAGCAGGGACAGTATCGTAAGACGGGAACTTTTTTTTTGGAGGGGGTCCTGCTAGTTGCTATGGAATTGTCATCTCTGGTGAAATTTAACAAGCCAAAACAACCTATGAATTATCCCGGTAGCGAAGATCTCTTCAGAGGTGACCGTTAGCCCAGGCAACAAGTACATTTTTAGAGCGATCTAATACAGATAATTGGTTAATTATTTACCAAAGAAATCTCTTCAGAGGTGGCTAAGGAGAAGTGAGGGACGCCTGTGGGTCACATGGAAGTAGTGCATTCGTGTAGGAGACATCTGCTCTACAATGATTTGAAAATCGTGGGATGGGGTCAGACGTGTTCCTTACAGCATGATTTATGTATAAGAGTAAAATATTAGAAATAATGTAAGTGTCTGAATATAGGGAGATGGTTAAGTTTGGATACAGCTATTTAAGGCAATATTATGAAGCCTTCTGTTACATAGTTTTTATAGGGACAAAATAACTAGAAAGATAACATTGCACTTGTCTTATTCAGTGAGATACATATTGTGCCCTCCTTGTGCTAAGGGAGGAGTTTATGGGGTGGTGGGTGGTAGGAGAGATGACTGTGGTTAGACTGTGTGTGTGCCCTGAAGTAAAGAGGAAAGAATACAGTGCTGAAAAGTGAGGCAAGGAGGCAGCAGAGGCCTTGCTGGAGAAAGGGATATTTGAACTGAGATTTGATGGGTGCGTAGGTGTTGATTAGATAAAAAGAGGGGAGGAGAGCATTCCTGGCAAGAGATATGGAATGTGCAAAGGCACTGTGGTTGGAGGGAACCTGGAACTATGGACTGAAAGACAGCCATTATGGCTGGGGTATAGGTAATGAGGGGAAAAGTAGTGTGAGAAGAAAACCTTTACCTTTCAGAATTTCCTTATTATTATGCATTATTTGTATAGAAATCACCCATTTCAGCTATCATAAGATATATGCAGGTGACCATTCTTTTAATATGTTGTGGTCATACATAGATACAGAGTAAAGCCATAAGAATCATTTGGATTTGGAATAAGAGGCAGACTGATGTGTTATTTGTTGGCTAAACTTATAGGGTACTTTTCTGCCATTGAACTCAGAAAAACATCATTAAGTGTGCAATTTATGCTTCAGCACTGGAAACAGTCAACTGGTGAGCCCTGCTGACAGTATAACCTTCCATGCTTGCTCTGACTCAAGTGGTTAAGTTTGGTAGAAGAGGATACAACAGCTAAAATTTAGGTCTCATAGATTAGTTTTTAGAGCCATCGTAGTTATTTTTTAAAGTTTTCCCACAGAGGGGGAATTTCAAGTGCTAAGAAGATTTTATGGTTTTTGGTTTTAGGTTACAGGAGGTTCCAGTGGCATTGGGAAGTGCGTTGCCATCGAGTGCTATAAACAAGGAGCATTTATTACTCTGGTTGCCCGAAATGAGGTGAGTCTTTCAAAGAGGTTGTGCTAAATGTCTTAGCATTTGCACTTGTGCTGGAAAGTACTTGACGTCCTTAATTTGGAATGTGATTCCTGAATGATTGGTTCTTTCTCATATTTAGGGCAAACACTTCTCAACTGAAGTCAGGTCAGCTTAATATTTATTTATGCCATTAACGTATTAGGCAATATAATTATAGATATTGTAAAACTTGAGAGAGGCTGGGACATAGTTAAGTCACACGCCTTGCTGTAAGTCTCGGGCATGGCCCTCTGTCAGGCCAGAGGTGCCACAAACAATGACTCTGGAGCAGGTGTGCAGGTGTTTCTGTGTGATTTCTCTCTATAATTTGCTTATGACATGATGGATATCTCTAGTGAAATCACCACGGAGAAAGCTTGTTCCTCCCTAGAAGTTAGGCAATATGTGTTTTTCATGCAAGCTGTTTTTCTTTTTGCCAGAGTCTATTATTCTTGCCAAAATAGTTTTCAGAGTACAAAGCAGTGACACTGTAGCCGAGCTGTCCTGAAGTCCTCTTGCTCACCATGTGGGGAGAGAAAAGTGACCCTGGCTGCTTTGTCTCCTGCTGCTGTTTTGTACCTGGAACCTACCATGTGCTCAGAAGAAATGAAGGGAGGGAGGATGGAGAGCCTGGGAATAGCAGCATGGTGTCGTTGTTTGGGGATTTTGGATTCACTGTCATCAAAGGATGGTAAATGGTACAGTAACTGCTCAAGTAGGACATAGACAGCTGAACAGAGCCCCAGGGAATGGCAGGCCAGAGAGGGCCTTTGGTGGGGAAAGTGTTTAAATAATGATACAGAATTAGGCCTGGACATCCATAATTTCTTTTAAAAACCAAGACAGGCAGAATTAGCTACCTGCCTTTTATTTATAGCTTTACTTCTCTAACTGTGATTTGCTTTGGCCTTGAAGCAAATTTAGTAACATGGCATTTTGTGAGTTTTAAATAATTCCATTATTTGACTCAGAATAAATAAAAATGAAGATAGGCGAGCCCTGTGTTTCAGGTAGGTGCTCAGGAGGTTGTAGGGGGTCCTTTCATGGCTAGAGATGAATGAGCTAAAGAGCCTCTGACATCAAGAAATTCCTTATTTTGCTTTTCTAATGTACTTTTTGATTCTAATCTTGGCAGAGTCGAGTTTTATGTATCTTTAATAATGGAATAGTGTTTTATTATTGACACGTTCACATTCAGAAACCCCCTGCATGTCCTTTGGAAGGATTTTTCTCCCCTTTTTTCTTCTCTGTGTCATAATTTTGTTTACTTCCATGGTAAGGTATTATAATTCAGTATCTGTTTTCTTGAAAATAAGTAAAACAAATGAAATTGAGACCTTGGAAGAATTACTCAGTTTCTTGGGTAGATTTGGTTGCCTTCAGAGTATTTTAAAGTAGCCAGGTATAGGTTTATCCATTTCATCAAGAAAGTAATTTTTAATATATTTGCTTTTATAGTAGAGGAGGAAAATTTTGGATAATATCTTACAAAAGCATACCTGACGCGGAATCACACATACCTTTAAATTTGGAAAGCATTGTATATTAATAATGTTTGTTCTTGTTTTAGATCACAAGTCAATATTAGATCAAAACATTTATTAGAACTGTAGTGTGACCATTGGCAGTTAATCCTGTTAATTGGGTTTTGAGGTTCATTTATTTTTCTGTTACTTTTCTCTGTAATAATTTAAAAAACTTGTTATCCTTTATTCAGATTTTAACATATTTACAGCTTCTTTCTTTCCTAGATTATGGCTCAGTCCACCTATGCAGTATAAATGCTGTTTTGTGTATTTTCTAGAATTTAACAAATAATACTTAGACTAATAATTTCTGTTTCTCTCCTTTTCAACAAACATACATAGGTGTAGACAATCATCAGAACTAATTGTTCTGTGTTGCTTTCAGGACAAACTGCTACAGGCAAAGAAGGAAATTGGAAAGCACTCCATTAATGACAAACAGGTAAAGCTCTGTCTTCAGGATGCATTTTCCTGAAAATTAACGTAATTTTAATATAAAGGAAAAAAAGATTACTTCAACTCTGAATAGTTAATTGAAAGCATGTATTATTTTCCCAATTAAAATGCGTAGTAAACTATTCTTAAAAAGGTAAAATTGTTTGAATTGTCTAGGAACTCAGGTTATTAACAACAGCAACAAAAGAATAGACTCAATACACATCCACAGATGGTCAAATAACATAATGTTTTACTAGGAAATCAGATGCTTAAGAGCAAAGGGGTATTTAAAAATTTTTTTTGGTTGTGGAATTTTTTGATGAATATAAAATGGCATTTATAACATATATTTCAGTATAAAACATAATAACAAATTAATCACCACACACCCATTGCCCAGCCTAAGGAATAGAATTTACCTGAGTCCCTGAAGCCCCCTCTGGGCTCCCCAGCAGGTTTGTAGGCAACCCCCAGACTGATGTTTGTGTTGATCCTTTGGTTTTCTTTATAATTTTGCCATATGCACTTGACCCTAAATAGTCTGTTGTTAGTTCTCCTTCATTTTGAACTTCATGGTATCAGTTTTATTTATGTATTTATTTTTTTGAGACAGAGTTTCGCTGTGTTGCCCAGGTCAGAGTGCAGTCATAGCTCACAGTAACCTCAAACTCCTGGGCTTGAGCAGTCCTCCTGCCTCAGCTTCCAAGTAGTTGGGACTACAGACACAACCTGATTTTTCTATGTTTTGTAGAGATAGGGTCTTGCTCTTACTTGGGATGGTCAGTTTTTATTTTTTTTTAACAGTTTTATTGAGATACCATTTACACGCCATACAATTGACCCATTTAAAGTGTACAGTTCAATGGGTTTTGGTATATTCATAGTTGTACAACCATTGCTCTGTAAAGAATCACCATGCCCATTAGCAGTCACTCCCCATTCCCTCCCTAGGCAATCACCGACCTACTTTCTGTCTCTATCATATGCATTCTTTATGCATTCCTGTGCAACTCAATTTCTTCACTGGATGTTATTTTAAAAATCCTCTGTAATGCTACATAAGGTAGGACTTCATTTTTTTTTTAACTGCTATATATATATATATAGTGTTGTACGTAGATACTACATTTTGTTCTCAGTTATGCTATCGGTAGCTGTTTAGCTGTTTCCAGTTTTTTTTGCTAGTTTGTGTTTTTGCTTTTAGAAGTTTTCACCCATGTCTTTTTATATACATGTGCAAGAATAATACACACTTAGAAATGGAACTGCTGAGTTGTGGTGATGGGTTCTTAGCCTTGCCCAGGTGGTCACAGTCCCACCACTTGGATCATCGTTCCTATTGCTCCACATCTTGCTAACACTTGGTATTGGCAGACTTTAATTTTTGATTTTCTGATGAGTTTTAGAGAGTATTTCGCTGTGGTTTTAAATCCCTTTTCCACCTCCAGAATAAGTTAAAGATCTTTCCATGCCAATCAAATAAAACTGGTTCATTTTTTAAACTGCTGCAACAGAGTTAAATAAAAGTTTATTAAAATCAGCTTCCTGTTGCCAAACTGTTCCCATTCTTTCTTTTTTGTTTTTGCTATTGCAATCTATGCTCCATGTAAAGCTCCTTGTCCGTATCTCCTTGTACACATGTGAGCTTTTCTCTGTGACTATGACCTTTGCCCGTACCACCTTCTGGAAACCCACAGTCATTGGAAGAACACCTGCTCTTCAAATCCATCCCTGCCCTGCCCCTGTTCCTTTCCATACTCCCGTAATTCTGATAGAGAAAGGAGTGTGGTGTAAAACTGCGGATCCTGAATGCTCAAGGCCAACGCCATTCTTGCCTGCTGCCAGCATCATCTCTGCCCTCTTTTCATCTATCAGAGGGCTGTAGGGCAGATGGAAACTCTCTGGATGGAAAATCAGGCCTGGGGCAGGCAAGAGTGAGCTTGACTCTTTGGCTATTCCACCAAATGTATAGACTTTTTTGTTTGTTTGTTTTTTGGTGACATTTTGGTGTTTATATATATGTTTATATATAAAAATAAGTATATATATATTTATATATATAAATAAATAAATATATATATATATTTATTTATTTATTTATTATTTTTTTTTTTTTGAGACAGAGTCTCAAGCTTTCACCCTGGGTAGAGTGCCATGGCGTCACAGCTCACAACAACCTCCAATTCTTGGGTTTAAGTGATTCTCTTGCCTCAGCCTCCCAAGTAGTTGGGACTACAGGCGCCTGCCACAACGCCCGGCTAAACATATATATTTTTTAAATTTCAGTTTTCTGTGGTGTAGATTTTATTTACTGTAACTTATTTAATATTGTAGGAAAATGTATGCTTTAAAAGTAATCGTATGATTCCTACTGCTTTTAAAAACTACTTTCTGTTTGAGGACATAGGAGGGATAGGCTCCACTTTCAGCCAAGGGTACCGACACTTGAGTGTATGTCTGTGAAGGGGGCATTTACATGTCTTAGAAATTTGGATCATTTGGATGAGAATCTTCCTTGCATTAAATAAAACTTCCTTCCTGTTGTATCAAATTGTAAGGCACTGGTCTCTTTGTACTCAGCCCTTTGGCATGTCTTCTCAGAGCCTGAGAGGATTCTGGTCATCACTGGTGTCTGATTGGCCTTATTTGCAATGGAGGCCACTGCACCCTTCTCAGGTTCTGCTCAACCTGGAAGTGCAGAGCCAGGATTGGAGCTCACTGGACCAGCAGCTCCACCCAGGTGCATGCTGTTTCCACGTGAATGTCCCTTCTGCACACACACATTCTCTCTCCCTGCTAGTTGGAAGAATTCATGGAAGGACTGACAAATCAAGAACACCTTTCTGTTTCTTGCAGTGGCCTCCTTTGGAACATAGAACATTCCTCTGATGGAGGTCTAAGCTCTGGATTTGAAAACACTCCTCAAAAAGGAAAATCTAAACAGTCGCTCACTGTTCATTCCTATCAGGGTTCCTGATGTCTTTTTCATAAATTTCTGTCAAAGTAAGCTCCCAGGTCTGTGCTTCATCCCCTTTTCTCTTCCTTCCTTTTTTTCTCTTTTTTTCTTCTCAAAGTCTAAATGGAATTGTTATCTGAGGTAAGCAAAGGCTGAGTGAGCTCTTCCCCACCATCACCCTGCTGTGGATCCCTGAGCATGGCTGAGTTTGTTCTGGGTGGGCTCCGGGGTCTGCTTGGCATCCCTTGGACAGATAAGCTGTGAGTGGCCAGATCAGCTGCAGAGTCAGGAGACTTCAGCAAATCTCAGATGCCACTTGCTTCCAGCTCAGGTCCAATAGGCCAAGACTGACCTTTGGAATTCCTCCTCAGATAATGTCCTGTGGTCCACTTGGGCTGTCACTGACTCAGTCCCCATGTGAGCCTAAGCTGAGGTGACTTCTCGAATAGGTGTTGTTCAGAACTTTGTTTCACCAGCTGAAATCGGATCTTGATAGGGTAGTCATAGCCAGTACTGCTTCAAAGAAAATATTTTTTAAAAACTTATCTAATAGGTGTATTGTTATTCTTTTTAACAATTTTATTTAGATATAATTTATGGACAACAAGCCACACCCATTTGAAGTGTAGCTCAGTGACTTTTGGTAGAAGAAACTTCTCTGCAATGCACAGAACATTTTTATCACTTCCCAAAATCTGCATGTGCCTTTTTAAAGTTCTTTCCATCTCCCACTCCTGGCTGCAGGTGACTCTTGATCTGCTTTCAGTGACTATAGTTAGTGGCATTTCAAGAGGAGCATTTTTACATTTCTTACAATATTCTCTGGAGTTTGCATAACTCTGAAAACTGCCAAGAAATTAGACTGTACTAATTGCATTCCAGTAGACTTCAAACGCTGTAATCTGTACATTCCGAATTGGCCTCCTTTATTGGAAAGAATTGCCTTTCATTTTAAAAGCATCTTTTGAAAGTCGTTTTGACGCCTGTGTATTTTTGATCATTTTCTTTTCTTTTTTAACAGGTGGTGCTTTGTATATCAGTTGATGTATCTCAAGACTATAACCAAGTAGAGAATGTCATAAAACAAGTAAGAGGTTGGGCTAGTTGGAATTAATGCACTGGACTTTTGGTTGGTTCATTTTGCTATGCAACTTGGCATTGGTAAATCTTCCCTATAGAGTTAATAGTTTAGATCTTATCTGTTACTATTCATCTGCTGCTGTGGCTTTCCTCTTCTCCTTCTTAATACCTGCTCTGATAACATTTTTCTAGGCACAGGAGAAACTGGGTCCAGTGGACATGCTTGTAAACTGCGCAGGAACGGCACTGTCAGGAAAATTTGAAGATCTTGAAGTTAGTAGTTTTGAAGTAAGTAAAAATGTTTACTCACTTGGATAGCCCATTTACTAAAATAGAAAAAGCCCAAGGTAAAGGCTTAGGAGTAAAAAAGATGAACACATTCAGATGTTCATGAAGGCTTGAGAAGATCAGAGGAAAGCTGAACAGGATTTTGGTCCCAGTACCGTGACCATCACCCCTTAAGAATTTAGACAAGTTTCTGGACCCTGGTTTTTCTCAGCTGTGAAATGGAACTGAGATCTCTAACCGGACACAGATTATTTCAGCAATTCACTTAGGTCAGTTCTCAAGAGAGCACTTGGTAAAATAAGAGAAGTTAGGTGTTCGGTTCAAGTTCGTGTTTTATATTATTAATAAGGAGAAACCAAAACACTTGGAGGGGGAGACGTGCTAGAGTTCTCAAACCAAGGTAAAAAGATAAGGCATGTAGTGATGTTTCTATTTTTAAACATATTTCTTTAGGATTCTCTCTTAGTAATTAGAAATTTCAATGTCAGTATCTCCAGACTTTCTCCTGGCTTGGTCAGAAACCCTGAAAAGAGTCTTCCAGCCTACTATCTAAGAAATGCCCTCCTGTCTGTGGTGAAGCTGGGGAAGACAGTTGGTGTCTCAGTGTTCATGGTCTAAACAGACTCACATAGACTTCTAGTTTTATCTAGACTTACTCTCTCTAGAACATGAACCTCCGGTCTCCTCGGCCAGAAGAGGGGCATAGATGTGCTCTGTGGAGAAGGAAAAGACATTGAGGATCTGGCTGCTTTTCTTTCATTTTTTTTTTTTTCTTTTGCAGTTTTTGGCTGGGGCTGGGTTTGAACCCACCACCTTCCGTGTATGGGGCTGGCGCCCTATCCCTTTGAGCCACAGGCGCCGCCTGTTTTTCTCTTTCTTTATTGCCATTAACATACATCGATTTTTAAAAATCGAAGTGAAATTCATATAACATAAAATTAACCATTTCAGTGTAAATAGTTCAGAGGTGTTTTGCGCATTCACAGTGCTGTGAAACCACATCTGTCTAGTTCCAAAACATTTTCATCGCCCCAAAGGGAAACCCTACTAAGCTGTTGTTCCCCATTCCACACTCCCTCCCTGACCCCTGATCACCACTGAGCCACATTCCCTCCCCTGACCCCTGACCACCACCATTCCACACTCCCTCCCTGGCCCCTGACCACCACCATTCCTCACTCCCTCCCTGGCCCCTGACCACCACCATTCTGCACTCCCTCCCTGGCCCCTGACCACCACCATTCCGCACTCCCTCCCCTGGCCCCTGATCACCACTGAGCAACATTCCCTCCCCTGGTCCCTGACCACCACGGAGCCATAGTCTTATCTTTCTGGCCATCTTATGTAAATGGAGTCATGTGATAAATACCCTTTCCCGTCTGGCTTCTGTCACTTAGCGTGATGCTTTTGAAGTTCATCCACATTGTGGCATGTATCGGTGCCTCATTCCTTTTTACAGGGGGATCACCCTCCATCGTGTCGGTGTACCACTCTTTGTGTATCCAGCCATCATGAATGGGCATTTGGGCTGTTTCTAGCTGACTCCTTTTTAAACAAATTCTTGTTCTGTACTCCTGTCTTTCAGCCCTTTGTCACCCACCCTCACCCCCACCCCAGAGACATGTGAGCCGGTTGGGACACTGTGGTACATCCTGCTTTTGAGTTTCTCCCTCTTAGCTTGTGTTTTCCTGTGGTTGGCTAAGTTAGTTATCACTTGTCATTCTGTTCTTCAGCTTCCTGAAAGGTTATTGCTGCTATTATTTTTTATTTTCCTTATTTTTTTAAAGATAGGATCCCACTTTGTTGCCCTGGGCACGAGGGCAGTGGCATCATCATAGCTCACAGCATCCTCAAACTCCTGGGCTCAAGCGATCCTCCTGCCTCAGCCTCACAAGTAGCTGCGACTACAGGTGGTGCCACTACACCTGGCTAATTTTTCTATTTTTTATAAAGATGGCATCTCACTGTGTTGCTCAGGGTGGTCTCAAACTCCTGACCTCAAGTGGTCCACCCACCCTGGCTTCCCAAAGTGCTGGATTACAGACCTGAGCCCCTGTGCCTGGCCTGTTGCTATTATTTTTATTTCTATATTCATTTTTCCTGTGGGTTGTTGTCTTAAATACAAGTCTCTCTAAAGGGTGCCAATATAAACATATGGATTTAATATATCATCTTTTTTCAAGTATTTTCTGAGAACATTTTTATTATCAAAATAATATAATGCTATTAAAACACTTTTAAGGAGGGAAAAAATGAGAATCCCAGCATTTTGACACAATCACAATTCTCTGTAGTTCGTTGGGTTTGCGCCCAAGTATGTGTGCTTTTATTTAATGCTTCAAACAGTCACAGTCATGGTGTAAGTGCAGTCTGCCTTCTGCTTTTCTTCAAGTTGTAGTAGAGATATGTCCCCTGTCTCTCCCAGTGTTTCTGGTTATCATTTCAAAAAGTTAGCTAATATTCTCTTCAGTTAATATATCATGATTGACCTCAGGCTGTCCCAGTTGAAATATTTACTTTTATATGATGATCAAATATTTTTACAAATATTTTAATATTTGAAACATTTTAATGCAAGGAATATAGAAACATTTTGATACAAGTATTCTTATCTGCATTGATTCTGGTTAAAGACAAAAAAAAAATACATAAGTATTCTTAAATTTTCGAGTTGAAGCTTAAGAGTTTTAAGAGCTCTCAAGATGAGGGGAAAACCTGCTATTGGTCCCTGTGTGATCTTTTAGCTACTAAGATACAAATATGATATAAGAGCTAGTGTTTCTTACGTTCTTACTGTGCTAACGCTTAGCTGTGTTTCCTCTTTGAATCTTTGTAAATGCCTGGAGGTGGTACCAAAATCGACCTGGTTTTCAGCTCAGAAAATGGTTAGGAGGTCTGATTGTCCTACTAATCAGATAGGCAATATATGGCAGAGCCAAGGTTTGAACCCCAAATCTGCACTGTTACCCGCTGTCCTACTCTCTTTGTAATTTAGCTTAGAACTAAGGGCTAGAAATATTTGGAAGCTCTTTACTAAAGTTGTCTTTCAAAAAGCATTATCCACAATGTGCAGTGTACTTTTTAATAAGGAGAAAACTAATTTTGACCAATTTTCAGCAAAGACGTAAGTGCTGCCCTTGTGAGAATGGAAGACTAGATTGAAATAGGCTTCACATGTAGGTCCTGTGGCTTCAGTGGCAGGTTTCATGTCACATTCCATCTGCAATATCATATAGTCATTCATTTATTCAGTAAACCTAAGTGGAGCAGGGTGGCTTGTACCTGTAATCCCAGTGATTCAGGAGGATTGCTTGAATCCAGGAGTTCAAGGCCGCAATTAGCTGTGATCAGGCCACTGCATTCCAGCCTAGGCAACAGAGCAAGATCCCTTCTCTAAAAAAAAAGAAAAACCCAACCCCCAAAACTGTTGACACTTGAGCTTTCGCTGAAGGCCTTAAATCTGGAAAGCAGACTGATTTCTCAGTGAGTGCAGCCTTAAGGCTTTTGACCTCATTCATTCCTCACCTGTCCCTGCAGAGATTAATGAGCATCAATTACCTGGGCAGCGTGTACCCCAGCCGAGCAGTAATCACCACCATGAAGGAGCGCCGGGTGGGCAGGATCGTGTTTGTGTCCTCCCAGGCGGGACAGTTGGGACTCTACGGCTTCACGGCCTACTCTCCATCCAAGTTTGCCATAAGGGGATTGGCTGAAGCTTTACAGATGGAGGTAACAGTTGTATTCATTTTGGTATTTATTCTCCTCAGCTCTCAATATACATTTCTTTTTCATTTCGGAGCTTCTTTACATATTACTGTATTAAATTAGAGATTTATAGACTTTACATTAGGGCAAAATGGTTATGGGATTTTAGCTTATTTAATTTGATACACAAAGTGCTAGTAATATCTTCATAGTATTATTAGTCCAATACTGTATGAATACGGGTAAGGTTAACCAAAAATACTTTATTCTGTAGAGATTTTTCTTTAACAAAAAGATTTGTCCTTTTGATTGAATAACAAGATAAGTATATGGTTGAAAGACAAGCTTGAATCAGCTGCTGTACAATTCTTAACTTGTAGGCTAGTCTAGTCATTTAACTTGCTCTGTTTCTTCATCTGTCCAATGAGATGGGTTGGAATAAAAAAATCATTTGGCTTTTCTACTTCTCATATTTTGATCTCATGAGCATCAATTACTGTTTTTTTACTGCTCACCTTCAAGAGATGTTGAGGAAAGTAAAGGTTTTTTACTTTCACAGTTAATAGAACATTTTGTGGAACTAGGGCGAAGTTATTTAGGATTAGCACCAAAGTAAGTATTTGTCATGATGCCTAGAACCTTATACTGCATGAAGTAGACTTCTGAATCATTGTCACTTGGGGATGCTCAGGGAACTTCACATGTGTATGTATTTTTATCTATATCACATACTGAAAAAGGCATGGTAAAGTTCTTTCTTGTTTCTGTGGGCAGTTCTAAGACCCCCAATGGATGCCTGAAACCACAGATAGCACCAAATCCTATATATAATATGCTTTTTCCTATATATACATACCTATGATAAAGTTTAATTTATATACTAGACATAGTGAGAGATTAACAATGTAACTAATACTACAGGATCGTTATAACAATATACTGTAATAAAATTTATATAGATGTGGTTTCTTTCTGTTTGTTTCTCTCAAGATATTTTATCTAACAGATGTAATCAGTGCAACCTAATTGTTTGACCCCTCAATGAATCCCAAATAATAAAAAATAAATAAATAAATCAAGATATCTTACTGTACTGTAATCACCTATTTTTAGACCTTGGTTGATGACAGATAGCTGAAACCATGGAAAATGAAACTGCAGACAAAGGGGGACCACCATATGCTGGAATAGAACACCCCATGGTAATGTTAAAAGCGTAAAAGAGAATTTCTAGCTCTATCTGAAGTAAAGGTAGCCAGGTGGTCTATCCTTCAGGTGACCAGCCCTCTTGTACTAAGAATGTGCTTTTAGGAAACCTGATCAAGGACTTAGATGAGGGGTTGGAAAAACTTTTGGTGAAAGGCCAGATTATAAATATTTTAGGCTTTGAAGGCTAAATGGTGTCTATCACAGCTGCTCACGTTTGCTGTAGTAGCAGGAAAACAGTCATAGTAGACAACACGTAAATGAAGAGGTGTGACTGTGTTCCAATAAAACTTTATTTATAAAAATAGGCAGAGGGCCAGATTTAGCTCATAGGCCATAGTTTGCTGACCCTCTTTAAAAGATCTTCAGAAGAGATCATGATGGTGTGTGTTGGAGTGCCACACTACCTAGATTTGGGCAAGTGTTGTAGTACCACCAGCTGAGTCCTAATATGCTACTTAGGGACTGATAGACTGTGCCATTCCCACACCAAGGGGACTAGGCACAGATTCCACCGTTATCAACTGGCTAAATATTCAATAATACATCATTATAATGTGCTTAGCCAGTAAGACACACATGGCTATGAAATTTCAAATAAGAATTCCAGTATTTCTTTTGCATTCTTTACAAAGGAAAAGTCCCTTTGTGAATAATCATTTTACTTTTATCAGTTTTGGTTTGGGTATTTTTTTGTTTGTTTGCTTTTGAGACAGGGTCTTGCTATGTTATCCAGGCTGGTCTCAAACTCTGGGCCTCAAACAGTCCTCCCACCTCAGTCTCCCAAATCACTGGGATTACTGGCATGAGCCACCATGTCCAGCCTTATCACAATTTTACGATAGATGAAGTAGATGTTGTTGTGTTACCTTTTAAATAAGAAAACAGAGTTTTTCATAAATTCAATGAGTTTCTCAAAGGCACATAGTTACTTAGTGACAGAAATAAAAACAAGGCCCACCGCTTTGACTTTAAACCTCTTTTGCAGGAGTAAGTGCAGTTCAGGGTCCCTTGACTGATCTGGCTAGTTGCCTCTGCCTGGTACTTTGGTCTCTGCATCCATGTAGGTCACGGGATGTTTTGGAGATGAAAAATCTGCCAATTAGGGCTTTTTGCAGAGTTGTGTCAGGAGTTACCAATTTGGGGCAAAGTGTTTAATCTGGGTGGCCTGGTTTCGCTTCAGGTAGAGCAGAGATGCTAATAAAGAAGAAAAAGCAACTGAATTGCCAGTCTAGAGTCCCCTCAACCCTCTGTGACAAGTGCCATTCATTTGCTGCAGGTAGCTGGCCTGGACTTTCAAATTGGCTTGACTTCTGTCCATATTTGGACTCCATTAAAAATGTTCTTTCTTCAAATCAAAATCAACCTATACCATGAAAAACAGATTTGGGGGGCGGCACCTGTGGCTAAGCGAGTAGGGTGCCAGCCCAATACACCGAAGTTATATGGCGGGTTCAAACCCTGCCTCGGCCAAACTGCAAAACAAAAAAATAGCCAGGCGTTGTGACAGGCTCCTATAGTCTCAGCTACTCGGGAGGCTGAGGCAAGAGAATCGCTTAGGCCCAGGAGTTGGAGGTTGCTGTGAGCTGTGAAACGCCACATTCTATGGAGGGCGATAAAGTGAGACTCTGTCTCTGCAAAAAAAAAAAAACAAACAGATTTGAGGGGGAAATAAATACAGCTATCAAAGTCTACTTCATACTAGGGCTTACCTTAAACCAGTTGTTTCCCTATGAATTTATAATGATATTTTCTTGAAACCTGGATTATTTGGTCAAGGTGGTTGTGTTTTCTATAAATGAAATCTTATATATCATTGCTCAAATTCTAAGTACTCTTGATAATCCCTTTTGGTTCAAGTAACTTTGAAGTTTTCCTATCTTCCTTTTCATTCCCCCCAAACTAACATAGGACCTTGGCAGTGTTGTAGGTACGACGAGTAATTTTGAAAGAATACTTTGTTAGCATTTCTTTTTTCATTTTTTTTCCTACTTAGGCTTTTCAGAGCCAAATATGTTATTTAAATATTTTAAAGGTAATCTTTTTGGAAAGCAGACTTCTAAGGTGTGTTATGGCGAAGACCGAGTAAAAAAAATCCCCCAAGTAGGCGTCCCCTTTCTACATATCCTACCCCTATTGTGCCTCTCCCCTGCCCTCATCTCCTCTCACTGTGATCTGAAAGTCAGTTGAAGCTTAGGTTCTGGAGTTTCCTGTAAACAGCTATATTTTCAGTCACCATATCTTTCTTTTGATGGAACGAGGAGCCACACATCCTAGGTAGATTATTTTGATAATAAATCTGTTGTTGGGCCAGTGCTAAGTTGTCTGTTTAAGGTTGAAGTCAGGCAGAAAGAGAAGGTAATAGCAGGAGGGAGTGGGGCACAGTGCAGGACAGAGAGTAGCCAGGTAACAGACACAAGAAGCAGGCAGTGGCTCAGCTAGTGAAGACCTGGCTTATCTCTTCTTTGAAAAAGTGTTATCTCAGGGAGTCAGCATTGTCTTAGCATGAGCAAGGGAAGCTAAGCTCATTTCCTTTTTGGTGGGGTTACAAGATCAGCATATTAAAGGCAGGTGTAGATATAGTTCAGTGCATCCAGTGTTTAGCACATTATTTGAGCAAGAGCTTCAGGAGACTGGAATCTCCATGAGGACAGGGAGATTCCTATCCATATCCTTCCTTCTAAGAGCAATATTGGCACTTAGGAGTAATTGAATAAGTACTCACTGGATGAATAAATGTGAGACTGGATGAATGGTTAAGTGACTGGCCAACAGAAGTAGTTAGCCGTAAACTGTCATTTGGCTTGATGGTTATAGAGAGGAAACCAGCCCAGGATGGGGCTGGACTGTTTCTACTAACCCCAGTAATCTGTGTGCCCACTCCATGAAAAAACCATTCTGAAAAGCTCTGTTCTAACCTCTTCAGTTCAGCCATGACCTTGAGTTTGAGAAGCAGTGCTATGCCATCAGTTTAGGTGCCCCAGTCTTAACTGACTCCTGAGGAACAGCACAGAAGCAGCTGTGCTGAAACCATCAATGTCTGTCTCTGTGAGGCCTAGATGACCCCTGATGGGCTGCTTTGTGGAGTTTTTCTCTGGTCTGTGTGCAATGGAGGGCAAGGTTGTGTGAGGCAAGTTTTCTTTCTTTTTTATTTTTATTTTTTTTTATATAAAGCCACTATCTCAAAAACAGTGAAAAGGAAGTTGCTTACTCATCAGCCTCTCTGCCTGGCCCCAATCCAGAGCTATTTTTGAGCGTGGCTGGGCCCTGCAGCTGCATGCCCTGGCGATGCCGAGTGGTCAGGCATCCCACACCCTGGCTGTGCTGGAACAGAACCGGCGACGCATCCCCCTTTTGCTTCTGCACGTTCCGGGACGGCTGTCTCAGATCTTCTGCATGCTTCTCCGACCCCTGCAGCTCCCGCCACAAGCCTCAGAACTGTGCTTCACCAAAGGAAGTAGGGAGAAAAAGGGCCACAAGAGTCTGTCCCATGAGGCAGCGGTGCTGTCCATTCTCAGCTGTGGGTATCCTACCAAAGATTGGCAGTGCTTGACCCTCCTATCAGATGCACCTCCACTTCCACATCCCTTGGGTGTTTCCTGGGGACCAGAAATGATCCAGTAGCAAACAGGTACCATGATGAAGAGATTTTGATGGTATAAACTATTGTCCTAATTACTAGGGCAAGATAAGAGTGTGAAGTGGGGCTGTTGCTGAGCAGAGTCTTCGGGAGCGTGTGCCTTGGCTGGCCGGGAGAAGAATCTTTTGCAATTATTGGAGGGCGTTCATGAGTGTGTGTGAAGGTGTAGAGGAGGTGAGGGAAACTAAGATAAGAACCAGATTAGATTCAAAGGAGCAAGATGGGGCTCCAGATAAGGTAAAGGTGTCTTGTAACACGAGGGTTGAGCTTGTCCTCAGGGGAGGTGCTTGGCTCGTCTGACCAGCGTTCCTCCCAATGCACGAGCACTTTCTGCTGGTTCTGTGGAAGAAGTCTCTTCTGACCTCTTAATGGTCAGGGGTAGTTTTGCAGGGCGTTTTCAAATAAGCAAACTTCTTCGGGGCAGATACAGTTCCAGACTGGGCCTGGGGTGGGGGCACAACAAGGCCACAGGAGAAGGGATTTTCTTAACCCCAGCATGTTTTGAAGATGAAATCAACACCAAAGTATCAGAAGCAGCCTGAAAGGAAAACAAATCTGTAGTCTGGGGAAGGAGGGAGGAGCAGGCCAATCTCATTTCCTTGACGAAGTGCTTGAACAGTGTACAATTTGTAAGAGGGTAGACAGACCATTTTTTAAAAAATGCTGTCTCATCTCCTCATTGGAAGCTCCCATTGGAAGCTCTCTGCCTGGGCGGCTGGAGTGGAGGACAGTGGGAAGGAGGTGATTTGCTCTACTCAGCATCAGCTGTTTTCTGATGGCAAGGTGGTGGGGTGCCCTTTGCCTCCATTTCAGAATCATCTTCAGGGAGCAGAGTTTCAGGGTGCAGGTGGTGGTAGTTCTCACTCATGGAGTCGCCCTATTGGTGTCAGCAACTTGTGAGAATCAGGGCCGCCAGTGCTGGTTGGTAAGGTGGGACCTCAGATTGTTTGCTGTTTACCAAGGTACACGTGTTGTTTCTGAAATGCAGGTGAAGCCGTACAACGTCTACGTCACAGTCGCCTACCCACCAGACACAGACACCCCTGGGTTTGCTGAAGAAAACAAAACAAAGGTCAGTCCTCCCACGGGTGCCATCTTGAATCTTGAATGTCGTAAGCCACTTTTCTGATTTCCTTTCTACTCTTCAGCTCACATGCATTTTCCTTAGTCAGCAGCATCCATCCAGTGCCTGTCGGGTGCTGAGTGTGGAGCTGGTTTCTGGCAACCTTCTCAAGGTTCTCCAGGCAAATTTGCCTTCTTTCTTTCTCTCACCCACTTTTCTCAAAGTTTAACTTTTTTTTTTTTTTCAAATTTTTATCAGAGACGTAAGTCACACAGTTTTAAAGGTCCAGTATCAACCCTTGGCCTCATCTCCTCATTCCTGATTTCTGCTCCCAAGAGGCAGCTGTTTATTTTAATTAACGTGTTTATACTGGCTGTTTTTTTAAGATATAGAAATTATTTATTTTCTTTCCACTGTGGAAGACAAAATTGAATACTTATTTCTGATCTCCACTCCTTATGTATTCCCCCTATCTCTGGTTAAATCAGATTCAGTGGGGTTTCTTTATGTTTTTTGGTTTTTTTTTTTGGAAACAGAGTCTCAGTCATCCTGGGATTGAGTGCCATGGTGTCATAGCTCATAACAACCTCAAACTCTTGGGTTCAAGCAATTCTCTTGCTTTAGCCTCCTGAGTAGCTGGAATTACAGATGCCCGGCACAATACCCACCTGCTTTTTTTTTTTTTAAGAGACGGGATCTCGCTCTTGCTCAGGCTGGTCTCAAACTGCTGAGCTCAGGCAGTCCACCCACCTCAATCTCCCAGAGTGCTGGGATTACAGGCATGAGCCACCGCGTCCAGCCCCAGATTCAGTGTTTAAAGTAATCTGACTTTAAAATAGTATTCACACCTGAGCCACTCTAAATGACATTTCCTTCCTTTCCTTTCCATTTGCTTCATGTGTCTTCATAACTGATGCAACCTCAGATTCAGACAGGACTGAGCATCTCCTTTTGATCCATTCGAGCACACTGGGTACTATGTTAGTTTCAGTCTTTTTTCCTCAGAAACATTTACCCTTCCTGCCCCTGCTCCATTCCAGGTCCACTGCCCGGTGACAGTGGTCTCAGGACGTGTCTTCACCGTCACACTGCAAGCTCCCTGTCCCTTTGCCTGTGGTGGATCCTGTGTCTTTCACTTTCCTGCTTTATCTGCTTGTTTTCATGGCTCTATCCCCCAGTAACTTTCTGAGAAAGGACACGTCAGCTGTAACTTTTTTTAGAATGAAAATGCCATTATTTTCCCTTTATTTTTAATGGACTGTTTTTTGGGGTGCAGAATTATAGTTTAGACAATTGAGAAGTAATGTTTCCTCAGATTTTTGTGGATGCGTATTGATTTCTAACTTCCAGAGTTTTCCGTGGTAATCTGATGCCACGTTTATTCCCAGACCTTTGGTTTTTTTTTTAAATAAAACATTTTAACTTTTTATTTTTTTTCCCTTTTTTTTTAAGTCATATATACATAGATCATGAATACATTTATGACTTTGTGGGATTCAGTGTGTTGATTATTTATACAAATTGGAGTGCTTACATCCCACTAATCAACATAGCCTTCACCTCATTTACTTAATCACAGTGTTAAGACATTTGTGTTCTATACTTGATAGATTTGACTTGTACCCTTGCAGTATGCTCCATACGTGTGGTCCCTCCATTAACCCTCCCTCTGTCGAGCCACCCCCCTCCCTTCCCATCCCCTTTCCCTTCCTTCCTTCATCCTGGACTGTAGTTGTGGTTCAACCTTCATATGAAAGTGTGAGTGATTATAAATTGGTTTCATAGTAGTACTGAGTACATTGGATTTTTTTTTTTTTCCATTCCTGAGATACTTTACTAAGAGGAATATTTTCCAGCTCCATCCATGTAAACATAAAAGAGGTAACGTCTCCATTCTTTTTTAATGTTGCATAATATTCCATGGTATACATATACCATAATTTATTAATCCATTCATGGGTTGATGGGCACTTGGGCTTCTTCCACGACTTGGCAATTATGAATTGTCTGCAATGAACAATCTGGTGCAAATATCTTTGTTGCCAAGTGATTTTTGGTCTTTTGGATATACACCTAGTAGAGGAATTGCAGGATCAAACGGCAGTTCTACATTTAGATCTCTGAGTGTTCTCCAAACTTCCTTCCAAAAGGAACACACTAGCTTGCGTACCCACCAGCAGTGCAGAAGTGTTCCCTTTTCTCCACATCCACACTAACATCTGTAGTTTTGGGATTTTGTGATGTGGGCTACTCTTACTAGAGTTAGATGATATTTCAAAGTGGTTTTGATTTGCATTTCTCTGATGATTAAAGGGGATGAGCATTTTTTCATGTGTCTGTAGACAATGTACCTGTCTTCTTCAGAGAAGCTTCTGTTCATGTCTCTTGCCCAGAATGAAATGGGATCACTTGTTCTTTTCTTATTAATAAGTTTTGAGTTCTCCGGATTCTGGTTATTAGACCTTTGTCTGAAATATAAGCTGCAAAAATCCTCTCCCATTCTGAGGGCTGTCTACTTGCTTTACTTACTGTGTTCATGGCAATGCAGTAGCTTTTTAGTTTGATCAGATCCCAGTAATGTATTTTTTATGTTGCTTCAATTACCCGGGCGGATCCTCCTCATAAAGTATTCTTCCAGCCCAGTTTTTTCAAGTGTTTCCTGTGCACTTCCTCAAAGTTTCATGTCTTAAGTTTAAATCCTTTAACCAGTGAGAGTCAATTTTTGTTAGAGGAGAAAGGTGTGGGTCCAGTTTCAGTCTTCTACAAGTTGCCAGCCAATTCACCCAGCACCATTTATTAAACAGGGAATCTTTCCTCTAATTTATTTTTTTGATAAGTTTATCAAAGATCAAATGACGATAAGTGTCTGGGTTCATCTCTTGGTTTTCAATTCTGTTCCATACATCTGCCTCTCTTATTTTTGTGCCAATACCATGCTGTTTTGATCACTATAGACTTACAGTATAATCTGAAGTCTGGTAGCGTGATTCCCCCTGCTTTGTTTTTACTTCAGAGTAATGTCTTGCTATTTGAGCTTTTTTCTGTTTCCGTATAAACCGAAGTACTAATTTTTCTAGATCTTTAAAGTATGACAGAGGTGCTTTAATAGGGATTGTACTAAATCTGCAGATTTCTTTGGTATAGACATTTTAAAATGCTGATTCTTTCTAGCCATGAGCATAGTATATTTTTGAATTTGTTAACATCTTCAGCTATTTTCTTAGAGTTTCATAGTTCTCTTTATAGAGATCTTTCACGTCCTTTGTTAGGTACACTCCCAGATATTTCATCTTCTTTGGCACTATATTGTAAAGGTAATAGAGTCCTTGACTGTTTTTTTGGCTTGACTATTGTTGGTATGTATAAAGGCTACAGATTTGTCAGTATTGATTTTGTATCCTGAGACACTACTGTATTCCTTGATCACTTCTAGGAGGTTTATAGTTGAGGCCCTGGGGTTTTCCAGATATACAACCATATCATCTGGGAAGAGTGACAGTTTGATCTCCTCTGATCCTATTTGGATACCCTTGATTGCCTTCTCTTGCCTGACTATGCTGGCTAAGACTTCTATTACAATGTTAAAAAGCAGTGGAGACAATGGACAACCTTGCCTGGTTCCTGATCTGAGTGGAAATGATTCCAATTTTACTCCATTCAATATGATATTGGCTATGGGTTTGCTGTAGATGGCCTCAATCAGTTTAAGAAATATTTCTTCTATACCTATTTTCTTAAGCATTCTGATCAAGAAGGGATGCGGGATATTATCAAAAGCTTTTTCTGCATCATTTGAGAGAATCATATGGTCTTTGTTTTTTATTTAGTTTATGTGATGTATTATATTTATAGATTTACGTATATTGAACCATCCTTGGGACCCTGGGATGAAACCCACCTGGTCATGATGTATAATTTGTTTGATGTGTTGCTGGATTCTGTTTGCTAGGATCTTATTGAATATTTTTGCATCAATATTCATTAGAAATATTGGTCTATAATTTTCTTTTCTTGTTGGGTCTTTTCCTGGTTTGGGAATCAGGGTGATATTTGCTTCACAGAATGTGTTGGGAAGTATTCCTTCTTTTTCAATGTTTTGGAAAAGGTTAAGTAATACAGGTACTAGTTCCTCTTTAAAGGTTTGGTAGAATTCTGGTGTGAAGCCCTCTGGTCCCGGGCTTTTCTTTTTAGGGAGATTTCTTATAGTTGGTACTATTTTAGAACTTGATATAGGCATCTTCAACATTTCCACTTCTTTCTGGCTAAGTCCAGGAAGGTGGCATATTTCCAAGTATTGGTCTGTTTTGTTCAGATTTTCATACTTCTGAGGATAGAGTTTTTTGTAATATTCATTAAGGAGTTTTTGAATTTCTCAGGAGTCTGTTGTTATTTGGCCTTTATCATTTCTGATTGATGAAATTAGGAATTTTACTCTTTTATTTCAGGTTAGGTTAGCCAAAGGTCTATCTGTTTTATTGACCTCTTCAAAAAACCAACTTTTTGGTTTATTGATCTGTTGTATAATTTTTTGTTTTCAATTTCATTTAATTCTTCTTTAATTTTAGTTATTTCTTTTCTTCTTTGGGGTTGGAATATTCTTCCTTTTCCAGTTGCTTGAGATGTCCCATTAAGTTGTTGACTTCCTCTCTTTCCGTTCTCTTGAGGAAGACTTTCAATGCCATAAAATTCCCTCTTCGGACTGCCTTTTGTGGTATCCCAGAGGTTCTGGTAATTCATGTCTTCATTATCTTTTTGTTCCAAAAATTTGGTAATTTTCTTCTTAATCTCATCAATGAACCAGCTATCATTCTGCATGAGGTTATTTAGTTTCCATGATTTTGTATGAGTATGCAGATTCCTGTTGTTACTGAGTTCAACTTTTATTTGATGATGGTCCGAGAAGATACAAGGAATAATTTCTATTCTTTTAAATTTGCTGAGGTTAGACTTGTGACCTAAGATGTGATCAATTTTGGAGGATGTTCCATGGGCTAATGCAAAGAATGTGTATTCAGTTTTGTTAGGATGAAATGTTCTGTAGATGTATGTTAAATCCAGTTGTTGAATGGTTAAATTTAAGTCTAAAATTTCTTTGCTTAGTTTCTTATTGGAGGATCTATGCAACACTGCCAAAGGGCTGTTAAAATCTCCCACTGTTATGGTGCTGGAGGAAATCAAGTTGCTCATGTCTGTTAGATTCTCTTGTATAAGTTGAGGTACATTCTGGTTGGGTGCATAAATGTTAATAATTGAAAGCTCATCATGTTGAGTGTTGTCCTTAACAAACATGAAGTGACCATCCTTCTCTTTCCTTACTTTTGTTTGTTTACAGCCTATTGTATCTGTGAATAAAATTGCAACACCTGCTTTTTTCTGATTTCCATTTGTCTGAATTATAGATGACCATCCCTTCACCCTGAGTCTATATTTATCTTTTAAGGTAAGATGAGATTCTTGTATGCCGCAGATATCTGGCCTGAGTTTTTGTATCCAGTCAGCCAAAGTGTGTCTCTTCAGAGGACAATTTAAGCCATTAACATTAATTGAGAGTATTGATAAGCCTGGTAGTATTTTGGGTATCGAGTATTTCAAAATTCCAGTGGACATTTTTAGTCCTTTCACCACTATGGAAGTTGGAGTTTGATCAAAAGTTTCTAAGTGATTTTACTTCGGTGGTAGAGCATTGTGCTTGTCATTATGGAGGATGGGTCTGATAATATCCTGTAGAGCTGGTTTAGTTACGGCAAATTTCTTCAACATGTGAAATGTCATTAAAGTATTTAATTTCTCCATCATAAATGAAACTCAGTTTAACTGGATACAGGATCCTGGTTTGAAAGTTAGTTTGTGTTAGGAGGTTAAAGGTTGATGACCATCCTCTTTTAGCTTGAAAAGTTTCAACAGAAAGATCTGCAGTCATTCTAATAGTTTTCCCCTTGTATGTTATGGTTTTCTTACATCTGGCTGCTTGCAGAATTTTCTCCTTCATATTCACTTTGGCGAAGTTAATTATAATGTGTCTAGGAGATGTTTTATTTGGATTGAGTCATGCTGGGGTTCTGAAAATGTATGCTATCTGGATTTCAGAATCTCTTGCCATGTTTGGGAAGTTCTCCTCTATTATCTCTTGGAGTAGAGCATCTGGGCCTTTCGAAGCAACCTCTTCTCCTTCAGAGATTCCTGTAAGGTGAATGATGTTTGCTCTTTTGGAGTGGTCCCATAATTTTCTCAGGGAATGGTCCGTTTTTGCTCTCCGCTTCTCTTCCTCTTTCGAGCATTTGGAAGTGTTGAAAAGCTTTGTCTTCAACGTCAGAGATCCTTTCTTCTGCCTGCTCCATTCTGTTACTGAGGGATTCTACTGTATTTCTCAGATCTTTGAGGGCTGCAAGTTCTTTCCTCAATGTGTCAAAATCTTTGGTGATTTTGTCTTTGAATTCATTGAATTCTTGAGACGACTTTTGAATTGCTCCTTGAATTTTTAATTCCATCTTTACCTCCATTCTGTTGATATTATTTGCCATCCAAGTTCTGAACTCGATTTCTGACATCTCAGCCATTTTTTTATGAATGGGATCATCTAGTGTGTCTGTTTTGTCATTTCTTGGGGGAGTTGATCTACTCTGATTATTCATGTTGCCAGTTTTTCCGCTGATTCTGCCCCATAATTTTTTTTCACCGTTTGGCTAGATGGGCAGGTGAAATTGGATTGGGGGCTCCTGGAGTTGTGGTTAACCAGCCCTTTGCCAAGGATATAGGACTGGTTACTGTAGCTTTTTCCCCTACAGCTTTGCAAAGGACCTGTACAGTATTACAGTCTGAGGCTCTGGGGATCTGCTTGGTATGATGGGGGCGGGTGGCTATGTCTTGTATTCAGCTTGTCTTTGTCCATTCCCAGTGGATCAGTGACTGAGTTGAAGTATGAGCTGAAATTTGCTTTCTTGGAGTCGCAACTTGCCTCCACAGAGGTGACATGCATGTTATCACTCTTCTCTCTCAGCTTGGCTCCTAGTCTTCAGGTTTATTGGGTACTTTCTGGTCATCATCCTTTCCTCTGGATGGGAGCTTCTGTATAAAGCTGGCTCCAGTTGGTTATCTTGCCTCTCCTCCATTCCCAGAGCTTTGAATAGGACCTCTTTGACTGTTTACTTTTGAAAGCTTTTTACCCCTTTCTATCTTTATTTACTGTATTTTGGTATGGAATCTTCTCATTCCACATATTAAATACTCAAATGAGCCCTTTTATTTTATCAGCTTGTGCGCTTTGGTTCTGGGACTTTTTAAAATACTTCCCAGGAGTTTATTCAGATACTGACTTTCTGTGTTGATCCTCTAACGTTGTTTTCTTTTCTCTCATTTTCCATCTCTTGGTCTTTTTGTTCCACTTTCTATTATAGTTTTATTAAGTTTATCTTTCAAATTTTCTATTGAAATTTTTATTTCTGCTGACTTACATAAAAATTCTGTCACATATCTTTTCTCTGAATATTTAAAAGTATTTTTTAACAGCTTCTTGCCATGTTTGATGGGCTTTATATTTTCTCTTATTTCTAAGGCTTTTTACTTTGGGCTTTTGGTCTTATTTTTGTTACTGTTTTTTTAATTTACTATTTTCCTCTATAACTTGTATTATCTATTTCTTGTGAGTCCCTTTTTCTCTGTTGCTCTTACTTTAGGCTTCCTCAAATGTCCGATGATTCTTGGTTGTCCATATGTAAGAATGAGGCACAAAAATGCCAGTTGTAATTGTAAAGCTCTGGCTTATCAGCTGTTTACTTTATCATAGGATGAGCAGGAGGAATGTAAGCCCTTCATTAGAAGACTCCCGTATGTTAGCACCTGCCACCTTCTCTAGGGATTGATCAGTTTCCTTGGAGAGCAATCATGTAGTCTCCAGCCCTTGGGGGACTAAGACCTGCTGTCTGCATCATGAGAGCCCATCAGGGCAGGGGGCTGGAGAGCTCACTGTCCAGGGCCAATTCCTCACAAGATGCCTGATAACTACTCTTAGTGGTGGCTGGTGCTCTAATTGTCTGCCATTGTAGAGGAGATGATTTGGGGAGGGGTCTGATGATTTGGGTCTCCATAGCACTTACCGCAGCTGGACATATCCACTGTATATGGACAACCAAGTATCATTGGACATTTGAGGAAGCTTAAAATAACAGCAGAGAAAAATGGATTCAGAAGAAATAGGTAATACAAGTTACAGAGGAAAGTAGTAAATTAAGAAAACAATAACAATAACAAAAATAAGATCAAAAGCCTAAAGTAAATATCCTTAGAAATAAGAGAAAATATAAAGCATCAAACCAGGCAAGAAGCTGTTAAAAAATTCTTTTAAATATTCAGAGAAAAGATATCTGAGAGAATTTTTATGTAAGTCAGCAGAAATAAAAATTTTGCACTCTGTTCAGTGGTGCTCCCTCTTTGCCTTGACAGCAATGTAGTAGTCACTGTCTGAGCAAACCAATAAATCGAGTGAGGAGAAAGGAAGCCATCAGAATGTATCACCTTGCACTGTGGTTGATTTTAGTTGCAGGTTTTTGTTTTCTTCTCTTCTATAGTAATACTTTGTGAGTGTGAATCTCCATAGCCTAAAACTTGGCACTTATGCTCCACAGACTTGTACTATGTTTGCAGAAAGATGTTTATGATTTAGAAGCTATTCTTTTCTCTTTGGCTCTGCCTCTTTTTAAATTACTGCTATTTCAAAGAAGTAAATTTAAGCCAAACGTCCTGTCGTAGGGTAAGCAGAGATTTGCTAAGCAGATTTGCAGCATTTGGTACACACTCTTTTACTTTGAAGCCAGAACTGACAAAGGTTGGTGATTTCTCTCTTAGGCTTTGCTTCTGATGTTGATTAAGTTGGGGGATTTTTGGTGGAGTAACATTTTGGTCAGACTTGTTTGGGTAAATAAACGTCTATGTTGATCTGTGGGCCCCTTCGGGGGTGCAATAGTGCTTTTTAACTCTGATGTGTACCTAGCGCGGTTGTGCCAGCTCGGTGGTCTGGAAGAATGAATAGTGGCACCTTCAGAAGGGCCTTTCTCGTAATTCAGGTTCATCAAGAAATACTTGACTTTTATGAAGTGCTTTACTTTTCTATTTTAGGAAAACGTATTCTGGTTTGTATTTTCTTTAATTTTTTCAAGCCCATGTAGTAAATAAAGTTTGCAGTTTCATGTGGTTTAAGGCTTTAGTTTGAAACTCCTAATCGAAACTCTTTTTTAAAATAATTTTTCAGTAGCACATGTTTAAGTCCCCACAAAAACAAGCCAAAGATAAATGGAAAAAAAAAAAAAAAGAAGAAGAAAAGACCCTGCTCTCCCACAAGAAATTTAGGAGGTAAAAGTGCAAATATAGGCTCGGCGCCTGTAGCTCAGTGGTTAGGGGGCCGGCCACATACACTCAGGCTGGTGTGTTTGAACCTGGCCCATCTGCTAAACAACAATGACAACTATAACAACAACAACAAAAAATAGCTGGGCATTGTGGTGGGCACCTGTAGTCCCAGCTTCTTGGGAGGCTGAGGCAAGAGCATCACTTAAGCCCAGGAGTTTGAGGTTACTGTGAGCTGTGACACCATGGTATTCTACCAGGGGTGACATAGTGAGACTCTGTCTCAAAAAAAAAAAAAAAAAATGCAAATACACATGTAGCTGTAATATAAATTTAAGAAATATTTACATAAAAGAGAAAGAGAGACAAATTACGCCCCATTAAGACTTCAGGAAAAGCCTTGTGAGCTAGATGAGAGGTGAAATGGACCTACTGAAGAAGAAAGGCCATGGTGTGGAACCTGAGGCACCAGCCAGACTAGGGACCAATCCATGTTGTCTTATAAGTGGCTCCTTGAGCATCTTGTCTCTGCAGGTCCTTTAAGACAAGGCTGTAGTCATTGAACAGGGGCTGGGTTGGCGCTATGCTTGCTCAGGGCCTTAGCTCTGTCCCCAGGGCTCAGTCCTCTGCTGGCCCTGGGAGCAGACTTGCTCAGGACACAGGATCTAACCTTGGCACAAGCACCATCAGTTAGGTGTTTGCCCAGCTTGCAGGAGTCAAAGAGGATGTCCTTCTGATTTGTCCAGTGATGTGTTCTCACTTTAGCTCTGATGGTTATCATTGGAGCTGACACTACACATGTCCTAAGAGAATGACAAGGGCCTCCTTGTCTTGCTTTAACATTAGGCTGAATTTTATTTACATAGTAACCAGGTAGAAACTGATGAGAATCCAGATAGACCATATGTTAAGAGGAAATTTGATCAAAGGTGGAAGATTGGAATTATTTATAAATCATGGAACTATAGAATAATTTATTTTTTGATGTAATAGACAATAATGATACTGATACATACATTTTTTCCCACTCTTAGCCTTTGGAGACTCGACTTATTTCAGAGACCACATCTGTTTGCAAACCTGAGCAGGTGGCCAAACAAATTGTTAAAGATGCCATAGTAAGTAAAATCCTTCTTTTTTTATATATTATTTTTAGTTGTAATACTGTATTGCTGAACAGGTATTTGTCCAAGGACTTATTTCAAAACATAAACCACTATAGTTTTATAGTCAGTTAGACTATTAGATTTATCATATCTAATATTGGGTTCTACTTTACTTAGTGATTTTATTGATTCCCATATTAGTTATTAGGTTCCTAGAAACTATATATTTAACCTAAGGAACAGATTTACCAGTAAGGATGTCTGGGGACTTTGGTTCTTTAAAAAGAAAATGAACCTGGGTTCAGTGGCTCATGTTTGCAATCCCAGAACTTTGGGAGGCCAGATAGGCCAGGAGTTCAAGACCAGCCTGGATAATGTAGCAAGACCCCATCTCTATGAAAAAATAAAAGTAGCCAGGCATGGTGGCATATGCCAGTGGCCCTAGCTACTTGGGAGGCCGAGATAGGACGATCACTTGAGCCCAGGAGTTTGAGGCTGTGGTGAACAGTGATTGTGCCAATGTACTCCAGCCTAGGAGGGCAGTATTTCCCAACCTGTCTCTAATATATAAGAATTTTTAAAAATAAGACTTTTCTATGCTAACTTTTTTCTTTTTTCTTACAGTTTTTTTAGATTTAGATTATTTCAGATACCCTATTGCCATGCTTTTTTATTTGAAAATTTTTCTTTCCCCTCCTGCTTCCCAGTATCATTTTCCCAAAAATAAAAAAGTGTATGGTGGCACCTGTGGCTCAGTGAGTAGGGCTCCAGTCCCATATACTGAGTTTGAACCCAGCCCCGGCCAAACTGCAACAAAAAATAGCCAGGTGTTGTGGCAGGCGCCTGTAGTCCCAGCTACTCGGGAGGCAGAGGTAAGAGAATTGCCTAAGGCCAAGAGCTGGAGATTGCTGTGAGCTGTGATGCAATAGCACTCTACTGAGGGCAACAAAGTGAGACAGTGTCTCAAAAAAAAAAAAAAAAAAAAAAGAAAAGAAAAGAAAAGAAAGTGTGACCAGCCCACTGGACCCATCATCTCATCCTCCTAGCTGATGTGCTTTGTGGGCTACTAAGTTTACTCAGAATCAAAAAGGGCATCTTCAGAAACCATGTGCTATTTTGTAGTACAGCGTACATGCCCCATGTTTTTTTACAACATTCCAATTAACTCATGTGCAGAAAAAATATACATTAATGCAGGGTGTCTATAAACCACATTGAATTTAGAAAATCTTTATGCTTTTGGGAATGAGGGTGTCAGCACATGGCAGGATGGGCCCTGAAGTAGCGTGAGAGCCGTTGCATCAGGCTGGACTGAGCAAAGTAAAAGAAATGCCGAGACTGAGAAACGTATGCAGGTGTGGAGAACTTTGTCCTGAGTGCATTAAAAGGCGTTGGAAGGTGGCGCAGTGGCTCAGGTGGGAGTTTGCTTTGCTTATCTCAAGTCAAGACAAACCACACGGTGTTCGTGATGGTGCTCAGCCCTCCTGGTGTCTGGCAGGGTTCCTTTAGTTGGTGGTTTTCAGACCCTCTCTTCTCTTGACCACCTCACACTCTCACAAATTGTTGCCAATCCCAGAGAACTTTAGTTTATTCACACAGGCTAAATTTATTGATATTTGCCATATTAGAAATTGAATCTGTATAATTTTAAATATATATTAATTTATTTAAAATAACAATAATAAACTGATTGCATTTTAATATAACTTTTTTTACAAAAATTACTATTTTTCAAAACACAAATTCAGTGCCAAGAGTGACCTTTTTTATATTTTCACCAGTCTCTTTAAGGTCTGTATTAATAGGAAGTGGCTGGATTCTCACAGCTGCTTCTGCATTTAATGTGTTGTAATATGTCATTTTAATTAAAGAATATGAAGAAAACCCAGCCCTATACAGATAGGGAGTTGGAAAAGTCAGGAGTATTTGACTAGGCCTTTTAGATCATTGTGGACATTCTTTTTTGATATTAAACCCAAACTCAACAAATGGTAGTTTCTTTTCTTTCCTTTTTTTTTTTTTTTTTTGAGACAGAGTCCTCACCGTGTCACCCTGGATAAAGAGCCATGGCGTCACAGCTCACAGTAACCTCCAACTCTTGGGCTTATATGATTCTCTTGCCTGAGACTCCCAAGTTGCTGGGACTTACAGACGCCTGCCACAACACCCAGCTATTTTTTGTTGTAGTTGTCACTGTTGTCTAGCAGGCCTGGGCTGGTTTCAAACTCACCCACCTCGGTGTACGTGGCTGGTGCTGTAACCACTGTGCTATGGCTGCCGAGCCAAATGGTAGTTTCTTAAAGGTTAGTTGCAATATGGAATTGGAAACTGCATCAATGACCCTTTTGTTCTCTGTTATATTAAATTCCATTGGTCTGTCTATCTTGCACTTTGAATGGATCTTTTAACCATTCATGATTTTGTAACATAAGGCATTAGTCATTTGGAAAATATGGGTTCACTGAGTGACCAGGAAAAAAAAAAAAACTACGTTCATCAGTATCACTGCCAGGTTTATCATAAAAGCCTACATGTATTTGGAATCCGACAGTCTCACAATGGCAGATTCTAGCTTTTACAAATCTTAATTTTCTTCTGGAAAGATTTTAACATTGACTACACACAGGTAGCCGCATTTTTCCCAGAAACGACAGCTCTCTTCCTTCTTTCCCACAAATCTGCCACATACTCAAGTCTGAAAAAAGCAGCAAGTTTAGCTCTTGGTTTAAACAGTTTTGCACAAGGGCTTTTCTTCTGGGTGCACATCATCCTCTGGTGTGCAACTTGGCGGAAGTGCTTGGTGTCTATTTCTCATTTGTTACACAAAGTCTGAAGAAGACAAGTCCTCAAAGGTTGTGATTCAATAAAGTGATGAATTTTGCTTTATCAAGGGCATTTTAAAACAAAACTGACACTTTTAATTTTTAAAGATTTTTAAGAATTGTATTTTCTTTATGTGTTTATCTACTACTGCAAGTGCAGGTGGAGGTAACGGTGACTACTAGTCTGGCAAGAACATTGAAATTTGTGCTAATGCCCCTGCAGTTTTGCCTGTCAGTACAGTGTCACTCTGGTGGAAAATGTCATTAATGTCTTAGGATTACTATGACTATCATCATGTCCCTGGAATCCGCAGGAGTCTGTGGACTCACATTTTGTGAAGTGTCCATCTGCCGAGCCTGCGTATCCACTCCTGAGTGTTCTGATCGGTGCTTTATTTCCGTCTTACTGCCCCTGAAGTAAATGAACACATTGCATTATTTCTGATACGCTGAACGGATTGCTTTCCACATTACTGCGATTGCCATTTTCTTTTTTCTTCCTTCTCTTTTAGCAAGGGAATTTTAATAGTTCCTTTGGCTCAGATGGGTACATGCTCTCGGCCCTGACCTGTGGCATGGCTCCAGTGACGTCTATTACTGAAGGGCTTCAGCAGGTAAGCTCTGCCTGGACCAGCAATTGGACAGACAGACATATGGACGGACAAGACACAAACTGCCTCTCATCAGACTTGACAGGAATAGGACAAGGGAACACTAAGTCACTTTATTTGAGAATGTGACGAATTTTTATTGAGCTGTCAACTTTTCCTCTTCCTCTGCCAAGAATAAGTAAATAGGAAATGGGTTAAAGATAGAACATCAGGAGTTTAGACTGGGAAGACATGTGCCACTCTGGGCCTTGCAGATAGAAAGATGAGAGACCACCTCTGTGCTGAGTGTGAATCTGGACTTTGATCTAAGAACTGCCGCTCCAAAGCATTTTGAAAAATGGAATTTTCTGCTGTCTGGAGTAGTTTGGGGTGGCCTTGCCTAAAAGTACTAGGGTATTAGGCTGGAAAATCTTTTCTAGGTGAGTCAAGTTAACAGTGCAAGTCAAAGATTAAACACAATTCATACCCTTGTGGAATTTATTGTTTTATCCAAGACACACAAAAGGTAACAATAGCCCACTGATAGCCGAGGTGCCATGTTTGGTCCTGGAGAATCACGTAAGGCAACCTCTCTACCTTTGGGGGGCTTACAAGCTAGTAGAGAGACTGACAGAAAGGACGATGGTGGTTCAGTGTAATGTGAGTTACGTTAGAGGGATTGCTCAGGAGAAACAAAGCTATGGGCTACTTTATGACATGCACTAAATTTTGTGCAGTCAACCTTGGTCAGACTAATGCAGATGACCGAGTTGTTGGCTTTCCTCATTGTCCTTCCAAAGCCCTCTTTCCTTTTCACTCTATAATATACCCACAATCTTACCTTTGTCTCTTAGAGGTCGACATTCTATTAGATGGAAGCTCTTTGAAGTCAGAGTCAGTGTCTCCCTTGATTTTCATTGTACCTCTGCTTGCCAGCGCCTGACACTCAGCAGGAGCTCTAGAACCACTGAGTGGAAGGAACGTGTGAATTCTTTTTTAACAAAATTTTTATTGATATATCCTATTAGTACATATGTTTGGGGTACATGTGATATTTGATATATGTATACAATGTGTAATGATATCTATCACTTCAAACATTTATCTTTTCTTTGAGTTTGGAAACATTATACTTCTCCTTTAGCTAGCTATTTTTAAATATTCAAGAAATTATTGGTAACTATAATTTCCCTACTCTTCTGCCAAACTCTAGAACATATTTCTTCTAACCTTACATTTGTACCTCTTAACCAACCTGCCTCTCCTCCTGGGTGAGATCTGCCTGTTCTCCACAGACGATCTCATCCCTTCCTGTGACTTCCACTTCTATATGAATGATGCCAAGGACAAAACTCCAGCCCATAACTGATTTCTGAACTCTATTTCTGTATGAACATTTTTTAGACATTTTCCCTAGGAAACGACAAGGCATCTTCTACTTAGTGTGCGTCCTGCCATCTGCCTTCCCCAGCCCCCACCTCTTACTTTGTGTGTCTCTGAGTTCTGTGCACTCATGTTCACACAAGTGCCTAGCCAGAAACTGGGGTGTAGTCCCTGACTCCCCTTCTTCTGTCTCTCACATCAGGGATCCTGTCCCGTCCTCATTACTCTATTTCTCAAATCCATTTTGCTTTCTACAATCCTGTTGCTACTCCCAGAACTCAGGCCTGGGTGGCTGCAGCACACCCCTGTCCTGAGTTGTACACTTTGTGAGCCAGAGATTGTATGTAAATGGGTCCCACATGCCTGTAAAGCATTTTGTTTGGTCCATCTGATATCAGCTTGTGTGTTCAAATAACATAGTTTTGAAATCAGATTTTACCTAAAACGTCCAGATTTCTTAGAAAATGAGAAAGTCTGGCAGCACAGGGTCTGCATTCTCACCTGGCTGTCATTGGTGGGCACAGGTGGTAGCTGCTCCCGTGGGACAGGGCACAGGCCCCAAATCACTGTGGTCTGCCTCGCCCCTCAGACCCCGTGGGTGAGCTGGAGTCCGTGTGTCATCGTGGTTTCCACACTGGTTTTTCTGAACTGCAAATCCACCTTGTTTGAAAGCCTTTTGGTGGCTCCTCCGTACCAATATTGGGATGAAGCCTAAGTTCCATTGCCAGGCACAGGCCCTCTGACCTGCTATCCCACTTGCCTTTTGAGCCTCTTTTCTTTTCCTACCCTTCCTCTTTCTGGAATTTGGTCTATGGCCTACCAACTTCTAATCTTCCTTCAGTTCTCATCCTCAAATATTGTTTCTTCCAGATGACTCCAGCACTGGGTTCAGTGCTCTGAGGATATAAGGGAAAAAATATAAGTGTTTTTTTCTGTTCTCTCACTAGACCATCAACACAGAACACTTCTGTGACCTCCGGTCACAAAAACTGTATGGGGATTCCTCTCGGCCAACAACCAGTCAGTCAATTGTGCAGTGGTGGGTTCTTCAGCACACACCAGCTGGGTTTCCTATAATTTACTTCAAGTCTGACACTGTCTACCTGGAAATAATAGTAGATGCCACAGGTTAGGGGCTCAGTATCACAAAACTGCCCTGCAGCTGAGACACCAATCACAAGTAACGGATTGTCATCTGTAATTCTGTCCAAACGGCTATAAATTGGGGTTTCAACCACCCCTTCTTTGGGTTTGATTCATTTGCTAGGATGGCTCATAGAACTCTGGGAATCACTTATATCCACTGGTTTGTTGTAAAGAAACATTACAAGAGATGCAGATAAACAGGAAGATGAATAGATAGATGGGACAGGGCACATGAGGAAGGCTGTGGAGCTTCTGTGCCCTCTCTGGGTGCTCCACCCTAAGGAGCCTGGTGCAGAGCTGGGGGTGCCTGGCGTCCCCCTTCTTGATCATGCTGGAGATCTGCCTCTGCCTGGCTTCCATACTGGGCCCCCTGCTTCCTGTGTCACATGGTGTTGGTGTCCCTGTTGCCGTCCTCACTTTGGTCATTTACCTTTTTCAGTAGCTCTCTGAAAAAATGGGGACCTGGGAGGCAAATTTGTTGAGATCGTGCATATTTGAAAATGTTTCTCTTTGTAGTTTTATGCCTTTTAAAAATCCCATTCGGGGTTGTTTGAGAGTCTTTTAGTGGAAAGAGTAACAGAAATGTTGGGTCTGGTAATTGCTGTTTTACCCCTGAAAACAGTAATTGTCTTTTTAGTTGATTATCACTACAGCCTGAGAATAAGATCATTAAGGGCAGGGACAGTGTATTTCTCCCCACAGTGTTTTCTGTACCTGGTGTATTCTTTTGTACTCAGAACACACACTTTAACCAAAAAATCCTTGATTGTAGTTTGGATATGTGGATGCTGGAGTGGCTCTTCCACTCTTATAACCCTAAGATTACTAAGAAATACCTATTTTGTTCTGTTTATTGTTTGAATTTGTTAAGTGAACAAATATTTGATTATCCATCTGGCAGGCTCTGTGCAGAGTACACGTATTTCGTTTTCAGGACTTACTGATGTTGATAGAGTTTTCATTATACTTACCCTTGGAGCAGAATATAAGATGTCTTATAAAGTATTTATTGGGGACCTGGATACCTTGGAATGAATTGTTGGGCTGTACCATGGGAGAAGGTAAAATGTCGCTCTTTATTTTGCAGGTGGTCACCATGGGCCTTTTCCGCACCATTGCTTTGTTTTACCTTGGAAGCTTTGATAGCATAGTTCGTCGCTGCATGATGCAGAGAGAAAAATCGGAAATCACAGATAAAACTGCCTAATTCCAACCCCTTGGGAGAAGAACTTTTTCCAAATAATTTGAACCGCTTGCTGCTAAATGGGACATAATATTGGGCCTAGAGACACTTATCGTGTTGTTTTTGAATACATGAAATTGGACTGGTGCTCTTCAGAAATCTGGTTGCAAGCAAGGAGGTAGAAGTTCAACTCCAGACAATATTGTTAATACTATGCAAATATGGAATAAGAGACCATTTGACATCTGGGCTCTGAGGTGGAGAGGTAATGGCATGAGAACTAATAGCTGTGAACAAGGTAAAGAGCAGAATTCCAAAATGAAAATTGAAAAATGTTTTTCTAGTCATTCTTTTCTTCCCCTATAGAGAGAGCAAATCCCAAAAGGTACTTTATGGAACCATATGAAGTCTAATTTTAACCTTCCATGAAAGGCACTTTGTGGGTTTCTAGGGCTTTTTTTTTTTTTCTTTTTAGCATGGTGTATTTGATTCTAGATGAGTTTTACTTGTCACTGAGACCTCTGGGTTGTACTCAGGACTCCTCTCCTGCTGGGGGAAACTCCTGGCTTCTCTCTCTGTGACCCAAGAAAGCTACAGGGGGATGGGAGAGGGCTGTGCAGTGGAAGGGGGGGAGAGGGATGTTTTCTGGTAGGAAAAACAGTATTTTCTTGTCCTCTTTAGATTCAGCTACTTAGGGAACTTTTCATTCTTCACTCACGGTGAAAGGCAGCCTCCTTAAATGTTTTCTGAAGAGAAATAAAATCGTAGAAGCTTAAAAGTTTACACTTTCCTCAGTAGCCATGGTGACCCGAAGTTCACCCAGTCCAATTTAGTGTCGTTTGTTCTCTCATCTCTCCTTTTCCATTTCTGCTTATCCTGCTGTTGTATTTTTGTAAGAGAAAGAAAGAAAGAAAAAAACAAAGAAAAAAGACCAGCTAAAATTTTTGACTTAAAACTTGACTTTTTAAATTAATTCATGAATTAATTAATTAAAACAAGAAACATTTAAGAGAATGACATTCTTCTCATAGCATATATGTAGCTTTTAGGAAAGGCTGGTGATTGTATATTTAAATTTTACTCGCTAAGAAAGACAACACTGATTTTGAAGATACTCATTTTCGAAATAAAATGATCACCTGTTCTTCCGGTGATTCTCCCACTGATCTTAGGAACATTATCTTCATACCGTGTGTTAAGGAAGGCCACTCATCACTCTTAACTAGATAGCCCTGGAAATCCTCTTGGCCCCATGAATGTTGTTTCCAGGCTGCAGGATGTGTTGTTCACTTAGTGAATTTCTCCAGCAAGTGCCTATGAGGTGTTTTAGCCAACATACCTTGTCTTCATGCTGTTCATCGTACACACTCCTCTGACTTAAGGATAATTACCTTCGTCTTGATGTTGTTTCTCCTCCCCTTGCATCTGTAGAAACACATTCCAGTTCACTTCGGTGAGAAAGAAAAAAAACTTCTGCTTTTGAAGAAGAAACTTTTTTATTGTTAAAAAACAAACAAACAGGCTCTGCGCCTGTGGCTCAACGGGCTAAGGCGCCAGCCACGTACACCTGAGCTGGCAGGTTCGAATCCAGCCCGGGCCCACCAAACAACAATGACGGCTGCAACCAAAAAATGGCGGGACATTGTGGCGGGCGCCTGTAGTCCCAGCTATTTGGGAGGTGGAGCCCAGGAATTGGAGGTTGCTGTGAGCTGTGATGTTACGGCACTCTACCCAGGGTGACAGCTTGAGGCTCTGTCTCAAAAACAAATAAAAAAACAAACAAAACCTCTACAACAGAATATAGAAGACCTAAAAATTACAGCAAATTTCCTTTGCTCTGGAGTTTTTGAAGCTCTTTATGACTTAATTGTTAAGTAACAAGTTATTTAATGGCTTTAATCCATGGTATCTTTTTATCAAGATCTGAGAATGGCATATTTTAAATGCTGATAAATACAGAAGAAATTATTATTTAATATATAAATTGCTTGGAATGACTTCATTACAGTTTACGGGGCTGGGTTGATGCCAAAATAGTTTCATGAATCTTTCAGTCTCATATAGCCAAAGTTTGCAAACTATATTGAGTTTCATTTTGCAGCCACTAACATGGAATAATGGCTTTTCCTAATTTGCAGAAAACTATTACATTAATGTCTGGACATTTCTCAATTTTATTCTTTTCTCATAAATATTCCTTGAATATTAAAATCTACTCCAAGATGGTGTCTGGTTTTATAAAAGTAACTTTAACAATAGTTATTTCAACATACATTTTTTTTCAAATTTCCCTCATGGAAGAGTACTGTCACCTCCAAGTAATCCACGCCAAAACAAATGCAAGCAAGAGGCCCTTGCATTTGCGGGGGAGGTGGGGTGCCTACCCTGACCCAGGTTAAACTCCAACATGAGAGCACGTTTGTGGAGATCACGTCAAGCCAGGAGCTTCTTTTTCAGAGATGTTAGAGGCCCACCGTCCCTTACCTAAAAAACTTGGACATCTAAGTTGGTTGGTTGTTTTTTTCTACATTTGATGCCATACTTAACTTCATTTGGTAGCAAAGCCTGATTTAAACTGATGTGAGATTATTATCCTTTTTTTTGTCATGTCACATTGACTGTTTGTTAATTTAACCTGAAGAAATATCAGTAGTTTTGAATCTTTTTTTTTTTTTTGCAGTTCGGCTGAGGCTGGGTTTGAACCCGCCACCTTCCGCACATGGGGCCAGTGCCCTACTCGCTAAGCCACAGGCGCCGCCCCGAGTAGTTATGATATAGATGCATTCCCAGCCTCTGTGGAGGTGTTGTATAATATTCTAAATATGCCCATATTACCTTTTTAAAATCCAGAATATTACGAATTCTGAAACACATCCGGCCCATGGGTTTTGGATAAGGGATTATAGATGTGTAAGCAGTATCACACGATGTCTGACTTCATCCAAAACATAAAAAATATTGCAATTTTTAATCTTTTTGGCTCTAATACAACTTGTTTTTATACTCAGAGGAAGAAAACAAAACCCTAAGTCTGATTGTTAGGGGAACTATCAGGGGTTTTTTTTTGTTGTTTTTAAGGATCACTTTAATTTAACATGTTCTAGTGGACCCAGAAGTAGATAAATCTTAACCTGTGGCGCTAGAAGTTTCAGTTATAATTCTGTTGAAATGCTGGTTCCATATATGACCTACAGTAGCTTATTATGTGAATTTCAATTCAAAAGTGTCTGCACTTTGGTATAATATATTTGTAAGCATATTTATTTAAAAATTAATGTCATTCAGCCATAGAAATTCCAAAACCTATTCAAGGACTCTTCATAATTAAAACATACATGGAAAAGAGTCCTCATTTCTTTTAAGAAAATATACACAATCCTGGGAATTACTCTTTTCTATATATTATAAATTTTTACCTAGATCTGTTAAACCATATATTATTGATACTTGCCAAGTTGAAACTTTGGGAGACTTCTAATATTTAGCTTATGAAAACATTTTGATGATATTGTTTCAATTCAAAAAATTGTTGTCTTTTTCTTTCTAGAAGAAGCTTATATGGTATTTTTTTCTTTTCTTGCTGAATAATATCAACAGATTTAATTTTATTACATCATGTTGTAATTTAAACATGTATCACTCACTTAAGGCCACTTTTAAATACTTAGAATTTTTGACATAAGATGCTTTGTATCTTTCTAATTTCCTTTAGTTCTTAGTTAGCTTTAAAAAATATCTTCTACCTATAACCTTCCATATTCTGGACTAATCTTACTGTTCAGATTATAGCTCAGTACTATGGGTTTGGTATTTCAAGGAGATAGTAGCTATTATATTTTACACTTGTTTTGTTTGATGTTGCAACTATAAAGACATTTTTAAATTGATAAAAAGTGTATATGGCTATTTTGATACACATTAGAACTTGTGTTTGCTACTTTAGAAGCTTTTGTGGCAGAATTGTAACCTACTTTTCATATCTTGTACTTCTGAATCACAAGAAAGAATAAATGAAAAATAAGCTTTACAGATTTAAAAACTTATTTTTCTAGAAATCTGCATTTTTTAAGAGACCAATTAAGCAAAACATAAATATCTTCTATGATATTATCCAGACTTCACATCCTAAGCATTTCACCAGGCCTGATTTTATCATTTTTTAGGATGTATTATTTTTTGGAATGCTTAGTATTCTGAGCTCTAGTTTCAAATATGTGCTGTTTGTGTGACTATGATGTGGGATACATGAGTAAAAGTTTAAGAAATGTGGAATTGAGTAAAACTTCTTAAATATGTTTTCTGTACAAATAGCTTTCTCATACTTTAGATTAAACCTGCATATTCCAACAATGAAATATCTCCTAGACGCTGATGGGCAGCAAGTGATACAAGAGTGATTGATAATGTAAAAGAACATGCCTCATTATTTATCTTTTTCAAATAGAAAGGATTTGCATATTGAGAAGAGATTTCTTGGACATCTTAGTTTGCAAGCGTAACCTTTCTTTACATTTGAGAAATTTATATACATGAATGGCATGTGATTCTCCTATAATTTTTATGTTTGGATGTTAAAAAGAAAATTATGTTTTGAATTCTGTTCTACCTCTGATTTTATAACCTCCATTTTTCCCTCATTCAACATACATTGAGTACCAATTTTGAGCACTGTAATAGGCACTGGGGTTATAATTCCGCATAAACGATGTGTCCCTCTCATGGCAATTAACATTTGTTTCTTCCTCCTCCCAACCCCCCTTTCATCCCTCTACTGACTCTGCTATGTCTTTAGCAGCCATCTTCCTAGAGAAAGGGAAACCACTCCACATTCCCTTCTTCACCATGGAGCCTCCGAATTTTAATCCCCAATTATCTGAATGCTAAGCCTTGTTCTAAGCTGGGAATGTGCCAAGGAAAAGTATGGTCTCTGCCCTCAAATAGTTTACAATCTAGTGAGAAAAACCTATGCCAGAAATTACATTGTGATCCAAGAAGAGCTATGGTTAAGATACCATAACTAGCACCAAAGACGTAACAGGTTCCTGGTGGTCACTGTTGGGAGTGCTTTGCATGTTTTAACTCACTGAAGTCATTCATACATTAGCTCTAAGAGTAGTACTAGTTATAAATAGGGAATAGGCACAGAGAGGTTAAATAACTACCTCAAGGGTCATCGCTGCTAAGTGAAGGAACCAGAACTCAGAGCTCCTAAGCGCTGTAGTGAAAATCTTATAGCAACGCAGAAGGCACCCTAAGACTGCCTGGGAAAGTCACGGTTGGTTTTGCAGAGGAACAAGTTCTTGAGCTGATGATACTTGAGGAATGAGCGTGAATTTGCCGGGTGAGAAGGTTGGGTACGTTTCAGGGAGACCAGCAGAAAGACAGAAGATGTGAGGGATCTTGGCATAGTCCGGAAAACCACAAAAAGTTAATATAGCTGCAAGAAGGGAAAGGGAGGTGAGAGGTTTGGGCCAGATCATGCTCTGCAAACTGGTGAGACTTTAGCTTTTGAAGAACTTTAACCAGAAATGGAAAGAGATTTAAGCTTTAGAAGGGCCATGCTACTCCATGAAATTCAGTTCTAATGTTGCTGAGTCTCTAGGCCTGGGAGTAAACAAGCCTTGTTAGTTTGAAAAATATTATATTTCATCATATTGCTGTGGATTGAATTGTGTTACCCCCAAAGATGTTAAAATCCTAACTTCTTGTACCTGTGGATGTGACCGTGTTTGAAAATAGGGTCTGAATAGATGTAATCAAGTTAAGATGCGGTTATTAGGCTGGGCCCTAACCCACTATGACTGGTGAGCTGTGAGAATAGAATACACAGCCGCACAGAAAGTACGTCATGGCAGAAGCAGAGATTAGAGAAATGCAACTACATCAAGGAATACCGAGGATTGCTTTCACCCCCCCTCCCAGACGTCAGGAACAGATGTGGCAGGACATTACCCAGAGCTTCAGAGAGATCAGGCCCTGCTGGGGATTGGTCAGATCTTGATTTGGGATTTCTAGCCTCACAGCGGCAAGAGAATAATGCCTATCGTTTTAAGCCACCCAGGTTGTGCTACTTTGTCATGGCAGCCCTAGGGAACAAACATATTAACCTCAATTATTCGAATTGTGTTCATTAGCAGTTAATATCTAGAAGATAACTGTGGTTGGTGCTAAATAGCATAAGAAAATAAAAGTTATCACACATAAGTTTGTAAATTCTTCACCTATTCCCCATTGGTATTATGGTGTTAAACCTGTTTTATTTTATTATTGCAGTTCCAGTGTGCATTTGAAAAGTACAAGTTCCTACCCCTTTTGCCCTATGTAAAAATTAAAAAAAAAAAAAAAGACTAAATAAATGATAGTATATCCACAAAAAAAAGTACAAGTTCCTACCCTTAGTTTATTTCACTTTAAATGCCAAGTTAATTTCAAAGGGAAAAAAAAGTGTCACAAGTGAATTTCCTATGCTTTTTATTGTAAACCAAAAGTAAACATTATTTGCCCACTGTTAAACTTTCACAATAGACTGATTTATTTGTGGTTCATTGCCCAATTTCAAAGGCTGTTGCTTAATTATTCTGAATATTTTTTGAGGTTCAGGACCCACCATAAATTAGTTAGGTGGGTTTCTAACTTAAACCAAGGCCTTTTGGTTTAGGTTTGATAAAAGAGTTTCCTGATTATGATAAGATGGATTTGAGAGCAGAGAATGGACAACTTGGATGTGATCACTTACAGTAGAAGATGGGTTCTGAAGCACAAAAGAATTGGGAACAGTAGACTCAGCGCCTGTGGCTCAACGGGCTAAGGCGCCAGCCACGTACACCTGAGCTGGCGGGTTCGAATCCAGCCCGGGCCCGCCAAACAACAATGATGGCTGCAATCAAAAAACGGCAGGGCGTTGTGGCAGGCGCCTGTAGTCCCAGCTACTTGGGAGGCAGAGGCAGGAGACTCGCTTGAGCCCAGGAATTGGAGGTTGCTGTGAGCTGTAATGCCACAGCACTCTATCCAGGGAGACAGCTTGAGGCTCTGTCCCAAAAAAACAACAACAAAAAAAAGAATTGGGAACAGTATGCTTGGGCCTAATATAATGCTTGTCTGTAACATATTCCAACCATGTGAAACAGCCTGGCATTCAACACCATAGTCCACACTGTATGAAGTACCTGAAATCAGAAACTAGCATTTTGGATTGCTTATTGAAGGCTTGCAAGATGTTATTTTATAAGCAGTTCACATTTTTCCTTTATATAAGTTATATGGACTACGTGTTTTTACTCTGTCTGGTCAGTTAATTTTCTTTATGGATTTATTTATGCTTCAGTTTAAAGTCAGGGTTTATATTTTTAACCTAAAATAAATGGTTTGGGGTCACATATTTTTAACTCTCCATCTGACCTATCAGTTATCAACTCTTCAATTAATGGTCTGTTTATGTGTTCGTTTCAAATGAAGAGTTTAATAGCTGTAAACATTTGATACACACCACTATTCACATTGGTATGTTCAGATTCAAATAATGGTTTTTTTGAATTTTATAAACTTAGGGAACCTGCATAGGGATGATGGATGAAGAGAACTTTCTGAATAACGCTGTTAAACATCAACCAGTAGGTGGCGAAAACTGGCAATAAAAAGCTTTTTGTTTGGCAGACTGGAGAAATGAGGAAAAGAAAACACAGGCCTTTCAGACTCTTCACACTCTCCTGGCTGCATCTTGTTCTTTTCTCCTCCTAGTGCCACCCTACTTGTAGAATCCAACCAGGCAAAGCTACCAGAAAGGTCATTGGCTTGGAAAGTGAAAAGTCCACTGTGTGTGTGTTCGGAAGGTTGTTGGGTTGTTGGGTTGTTGGAAGGTTCAAGCAGAGATCTGGGATTCAAACCCAGGACTCCTGCCTCAGGCTGTTTTTCCCTCCCTCCCTCAGTATTACTCAAAGACAAGTAATTTCCCATATTTCCTGGGAATACTTGCCTTTATGCTTTAACATGGAATCTAATAAAATATGGTTTCACTCTTCACAATTGAAAGAATATCTAGAACATTCCAGGGAATATATAACCCTAGTCAAAGACTGTAACAGACCTGTCCTGAGACTGGTCATAGCCAAGATGCCATATCGGGAATTAGTCTGGGAAAATTTGTAAAGTAAGGCTCTATGGGAGCAAAGGAAGAGACAGAATGAGGAAACTTCTTTCTCTGGGAATACGGGGTCTATCTAATCTTCCTCTGGCTACCCCCTTTGCAGAAGTACAATTTCTTTTCTAACTCTCTCCTCTCATTTCCTCCCTCACATGCTGAGGATAAGAAGCACGACGTCTTTCAATTCCTCTTAAGTAATTTTGGAGGTTTAAGACAGAGTCCTGAGAAGATTTCTAAGCCATAATGTGGCACTAGTATGGGTTTCTTTGAGAACATACATGTGGGGTTAGTCAATACCCAGTGACCATCCAGGCAAGAGCTCCTCCCCACCAATGCCCACAGACAAAAGAGAATTCTGTCTCCTCTCAAGGACAGGGAGGAACATCTCCCTTCATTTCCTCTTGCCTAGATAAGAAATTTGTACCAAGGCATCTATTCCTACATGAGAAGTTGGCATATTGGTTGACTGAATATAGTAAATGAAGAAATAAATACAGCCAGATGGGTGGAGAGGACCTGTGGTCAGCCAGCTATTCAGGCGCTGAGGCAGAAGGATTCTTTGAACCCAGGAGTCCAGCCTGGCCAGCATAGTGAGATACCATGTCTTTAAAAATAAATAAATAAATAAATAAATAATAATTCAGGGCTGGCTCGGCACCTGTGGCTCAACGGGCTGAGGCGCCAGCCACGTACACCTGAGCTGGCGGGTTCGAATCCAGCCCGGGCCCGCCAAACAACAATGATGGCTGCAACCAAAAAATGGCCGGGCGTTGTGGCGGGCGCCTGTAGTCCCAGCTACTTGGGAGGCGGAGACAGGAGACTCGCTTGAGCCCAGGAATTGGAGGTTGCTGTGAGCTGTGAAGCCACGGCACTCTACCCAGGGTGACAGCTTGAGGCTCTGTCTCAAAAAATAAAATAAAAATAAAAAAATAAATAATTCAGGGCGGCTCCTATAGCTCAAAGGAGTAGGGCGCCAGCCCCATATACTGGAGGTGCCGGGTTCAAACCCAGCCCCGGCCAAAAACTGCAAAAAATAAAAATGAAAAAAATAATTTGATATTTTTTGTTTGTTTTGAGATAAGAGTCTTTACCTTGTTGCCCTTGGTAGAGTACTGTGGCATCATAGCTCACAGCAACCTCAGACTCTTAGGCCCAAGCGATCTTCCTGCCTTAGCTTCCCAAATAGCTCGGACTACAAGTGCCACTACAATGACCAGCTATTTTTTTTTTAGAGATGGTGTCTTGAACTTGCCAGCTCTAGCAATCCACCTGCCTTGGCCTCCCAGAGTGCTAGCATTACAGACATGAGTCACTATGCCCAGCTGTTTTAATGTTCAAAAACATTAAAACATGTTTCTGTTGTTCTTGAGACGGTCTCAGTCTGTTACCTTAGGTAGATAGCTGAGGCATCATATCACAGCAACCTTTTAGGCTTAAGCGATCCCAAGTAGCTGGGACTATAGGTGCGCACCACCATGACACCTGGCTCGTTTTTCTATTTGTTAATAGAGATGGGGTCTCACTCTTGCCCAGGCTTGGTTTCCAACTGCTGAGCTCAGGCAATCCACTCACCTGGGCCTCTCAGATTGGTAGTACTACAGGTTTGAGCCACAGTGCCTGGCCCAATTCAGTGTGTCTTTAAATTTATTTTGCTTAGGAATAAATGCTTTGATTTTAGACTAGGAATGGGACAAATGTTTTAAAGTGTCATATTTGTACACATTGTAGTACCCATCTGTCATGTTTCCGTGACCATAACAATCCAGTGTCCCTCAATATTTGTACTTGAGCCCTGGTTAAGTAAGCCACTGTGCTTCTAGTAATCGTTTTTCCTTCCTTGGTGCTTTAGTTTTCAAAGATTTTTAGAGATAAACATAGTTAAAGACGTGCGACTTGAGGGTGGTGCCTGTGGCTCAGTGGGTAGGACGCCGGCCCCATACACGGAGGGTGGCGGGTTCAAACCCAGCACCAGCCAAAAACTGCAAAAAAAAAAAAAAAAATAGCCGGGCGTTGTGGTGGGCGCCTGTGGTCCCAGCTACTCGGGAGGCTGAGGCAAGATAATCGCCTAAGCCCAGGAGTTGGAGGTTGCTGTGAGCTGTGACGCCACAGCACTCTACCGAGGGCGATAGAGTGAGACTCTGTCTCTACAAAAAAAAAAAAAAAAAACTTGCGACTTGTTTGTCCTCTTGCCTTTTTCTCCCAGGGTCTATTCCTGCTGCTGAATTTTAAACTGTCCCGGCTGTGTGTACACATGCAAGCGACCGTGTACGTGTCTGTACCCCTTGGGAAAGTGCGGCCAATCCTAGATGGTGGAGCAAAGGTGGAGACCTTTAGAAACCAGGGCCCTGGGCCTCAAGGTTGCCAAGTAGACAGAACTCTTCAGCGTCCAGCCCTACCCTGGTGCCCAAAGTGTCATGGGCGGAGGAAAAACATGGACTTAACTATTTTGGAGCCCCGATAGTCCCTGCACTGGCCCCTTCACAAGCCCGCCGAACTGTCTGGCTTCGGTCACAGATGGGGTGTTCAGGTGGAAAACCGCCGGGGAGCGCGCGCGCGCGCCCGTGCTTTGCGTGGACACCTAGGAATGCAACTTGAAAGTAAACATGACGCCGGGGCGTCCCTCCATACTCCTTAAAGAATGTGCAGTCGCCTCCTTCCCCTTCAGGCCAGAGAAGCATTGAGGTCCCACTGCCGAGGGTCAGCGTTGGCCTCGGTGCCGTCCCCGGCGGCCAAGCGGTAAACCGGGGAGCGCGCGTGTGTCCCCGCGCCCGCGCACACGGGTGGACAGGGTCGAAGCGACACCGGCGCTTTCTAGCCCTTGTTTTCTCGGCGCGCCTGCCCGGCAGCCGCCGCTCTGCGCCCCGCGCGGCCGCGAGCGGTTTCCCCGGCGCCCGCGGAGCCCGGCCGCAGGCCCGAGGAGGCCCCTCGCACACCCACCGCGCCGCGGCCGCGCGGGAGGCCTGTGCGGTCCGCGCCACCCACCGGCCGGGCGGCCGGCGCGCCCTCCCGGCCCCGGCCCTGCGCGCCATGCGTCCCCGGCAGGGCGCGCCGCTCCCCGGCCGGCCGCGGCGCCTTTAACCGGGAAAGGGGAGCGGGCGGAGGGGGCGGTCGGCGGCTCAGAGGAGGGCTCTTTCTTTCTTGTTTTTTTGAATGAACCGTGTGACGTACGTACAGGAAACCAGTCGGTTTGTGCGGAGAATGAAGTAAGAGGCCCCCCCGCCCCGCGCCCGCCCCCTTCCTCCCGCCCCCGCCCCTCCCCGCCCGCCCGCCGCGCTCCGGCCCGCCGCTCCCGGTGTCCCCGCCGAGCCGCCGCCGCCGCCAGCGAAGGTGCCTGGCCGCCGGGCCCTCCCCGCCCGCGGCCGTCAGCGCTCGGGGCGGGCTGCGCGGCGGGAGCTCGGGAGGCGGCCGCCGCTAGCGCCGCCGCGCTGGAACAGGAGGAGGAGAAAGGGTGCGCCGGTGGGGTGCAGCGGAAGAGGGGGTCCAGGGGGGAGAACTTCGTAGCAGTCATCCTTTTTAGGAAAAGAGGGAAAAAATAAACCCTCCTCCACCACCTCCTTCTCCCCACCCCTCGCCGCACCACACACAGCGCGGGCTTCTCGCGCTCGGCACTGGCGGGCCGGGCGCGTCCTGCCTTCATTTATCAAGCAGCTTTTCGGAAAATGCATTTGCTGTTCGGAGTTTAATCAGAAGAGGATTCCTGTCCCCGTCCCCGGCTCTTCCCTCGGTCCCCCTCCCCTGTCTCTCTCTCGTGGAGGCTCGGAGCGGTCCTGTGGATGGAGATCCTTGTCTGTGCCCGCGCGTGTCTGTGCGTGTGTAAACTGCCGAGAAGGGGGGAAATCACAGGACTTCTGCAAATCCTGGACTGAAAATTGTAATTCATCTGCCGCCGCCGCTGCCTTCTTTTCTCGTGCTCTTGAAATCTCCGCCTGGGATTCCGACGGATTGACATTTCTGAGAAACCCAGATCTGGGACTCAACCTGGAAAGTCTCCCGATTTTTACTCCCCTCTACTCCTGATTCCTTTGGAAGTTTCAAAGCGGCTATAACCGGGGTGTGCTGAAGATTGATGGGATCTTATGCATTTGCTTTGGTTTGATAAAAAAGGAAACTTGACAGAGGATCATGCTGTCCTTAAAAAATACAAGTAAGTTCTTTTCACAGGAAGTTGGTTTAATGTAACTTTCAATGGAGACATTTGAAATTTTAACTTTAAGTGCATTCGAGTAAATTTAATTTCCAGGCAGTTTAATACCTTCTTTTTAGCCGTGTAACTCGTAGTGTGTATGCCCTGCTTTCACCCAGCGTGTAAAGGAATATGCACCTGATTTTTACTTACTACTTTCTTTCTTTAACCTTACAGCATCACGAAGGAAGTAGACTGATATTAACAATCTTATTAATAATAATGTGCCTCATGAAATAAAAATCCGAAAGGAATCTGAATAAAAATTTCCTGCATCTCATGCCAAGGGGAAACACCAGAATCAAGTGTTCCGCGTGACTGAAGACACCCCCTCATCCAAGAATGCAAAGCACATCCAATAAAATAGCTGGATTATAACTATTATTCTTTCTTTGGGGGCTGTGGGGTGGGAGCGGGGCGAGAGGTGCAGTTAATACCCGGTCGCTTCTCCTCGGGGGAAGGATGGCGCACGCTGGGAGAACAGGGTATGATAACCGGGAGATAGTGATGAAGTACATCCACTATAAGCTGTCGCAGAGGGGCTACGAGTGGGATGCTGGAGACATGGGCGCTGCACCCCCCGGGGCCGCCCCTGCGCCGGGCATCTTCTCCTCCCAGCCCGGGCGCACCCCTACTCCCGCTGCGCCCCGGGACCCGGCCGCCAGGACCTCGCCCCCGGCCGCCGCCGCCGCCGCGGAGCCTCTGCTCAGCCCGGTGCCACCTGTGGTCCACCTGACCCTCCGCCAGGCGGGCGATGACTTCTCTCGCCGCTACCGCCGCGACTTCGCCGAGATGTCCAGCCAGCTGCACCTGACGCCCTTCACCGCGAGGGGACGCTTTGCCACGGTGGTGGAGGAGCTCTTCAGGGATGGGGTGAACTGGGGGAGGATCGTGGCCTTCTTTGAGTTCGGTGGGGTCATGTGTGTGGAGAGCGTCAACCGGGAGATGTCGCCCCTGGTGGACAACATCGCCCTGTGGATGACTGAGTACCTGAACCGGCACCTGCACACCTGGATCCAGGATAACGGAGGCTGGGTAGGTGCTTGTCTGCTTGAATGTGAGTCTGGGCTTGAGGTCTCAGGGCTGAGATGCGGCGGTTGGCGTGTGGGGGCACTCCTGGGGTAAGGGCAGGCTGTGGAGCCAGTGGAATAAAAGCAGGTTTCCCTCCTTTTCCTCTGAACAGAGGCTCCCTGCCAACCTGACTGTGATAACTCCTTCCAGCCAAAAGTGTTTAACTTGCTTGCCAGCCATTGTGGTTCAAAGATCCAGCATTCGCGATCCAGTAGGATTTTGTGATAAAGGGCATCCCTTCAGGGTTTCTCAAACTGGGGTCCCCAGCGTCACAGTTGCATGGCCTGGGTAGCCTGTTGAAGCTGGAGGTTTCAGGGGCTACTTATGAATCACATCCCTAGGTTGAGTCTTGATAACCTGCATCCTCAGCAAGCTCCCCTTGAACAAGGTCCTTGTGTACTAAAATTTTGAGAACTACCCAGTTAGAAGGACAGACTCCACCAGAGGACCAAGGACAAGTTTTTTCTGACTTACTCAGTAAAATTTTCCAAAAGAGGCAAACCAATATAGCCCCTTTCCTTGGAAAACAGTAATGTTCATGAAGAGGTAAATTGACATTCCAAGGTCCTTGGACTCTAGTCTACACAGTGTGCCATATCCCCAAGGAGCACAATGAGGTGTCTTGAACCTTAGGCTATGGCTGCTTTTACTTTAGCTCATCAGTGGCAGAATTTGCCTTGGCTGCCTACTTTGTGTGTTATAATTCATGTGCAATTAAAAGTTCACTGGAATATTAGTATCTTTTACTTTGTACCACCTAGAATATACATAATTTTGTGGTCTCCTCTACTGAAAAAATTTACATCCAGGCTATCAGTGTATAAAGTGAAGAATTGATTCTTAGCTGTGGATTGTCCCATGACCTGACTTTAGTTGGGAGTGATTGATACCTGTGGCCTTGAAGAATATCTGCCAGATGATTTTTTTTCCTGGTACTGTCCTAGGCAGCGCTTCTATCATTTTGTTATATGTTTCTACTTTTCTGTGATTTGGGGGGAGGGGGAGAGGTTCAGACCTTAAGACTCAAAGATTGTAATTAAGACCTGCATCTTCTATCTAAAGTGATTAATTTTTGAAAAAGCAGTAATTCCTGTCTGAAGTTTCTTTTTAGGCCTTTTGTTGTGATCTGAAGAGTTATCTTTGTAAAGGGATGCAATGTAATGCCTCTTTTTACAGTGTCTTGGGGGAGTAACTAATGTTATTATTTCATTGGACTAAACAGGAGCAAAAAGCCTAGTGGATTAGATGTCATGAAGCACATTAACATGTTTTTATTACATTTTACAAAGTGTGCTAATATTAAGGGGCCAAAAAAAGAAAAGGCCAAGAAAAGTAGATGATTGATGGGAACATATGATCTTATTTGACCAAAGTTGACAAAATATTTATGCCACTGTTCAGTGTTTAAAAGTAAAATTAACTAAAATATTCCATTTTAAATCTCTAAAATTTGAATGCTCTTTGTGAATTGTTTGTTGAGATCACACATTATCAGATCTTTAGTAATTTAGGAGGAATTTGCCAAAGGGTGAAAAGAATATTTTTGTTAAATATTTGGTTAAGTAGGTGGTTTGATTTTTAACCACCATAACCAAAGAGATAGGGACTTCCAGACTCCAAAAGGACCATTTTAAAACCAAAGTAAAACTGATTTAATAGTTTTACTAGTTCATATTTTTGTGAAAAAAAAAAACTTAACATTTTTCTTTCTAGTTAGAAGTAATCCAAGGTGGTAAAGGTCATCTATCAAGTAAGTTAATAAAAAGGTAGGAAACAGTGACATGTTTATGATAGAAAGTAAGGTATAACCTTGATCTCCATTGTTGAGTTTCAATATGTTAAAATTTCATACAACTAAAGTTTAAGTAAAGGCTCACTTTTTCCTCCTTTCAAAATAGAGTTTTCCTAGTAAAGCTTATCTTTGTGGTCAACAGGTATGTGAGGTTGATAAAAGTAGAGTCTACATTTTATGATGCCAAACCACAATGCCATACTGTAGAACATGATAAAAAATTTTTGGAAAAAACCTTTAATAGTAAAAATAAATCATATAGAAGCACAAATGGCTTTTGGTAAAATGGGTTATAGTTTTCAGAAAAACATATAGATGGATGACTATATAGGAAAACAAAGGAATTTGTCAAAAGAGAAAGAGAGAACAGAACAGAACCAGGAAATGCAATCATGTGGATACTGTAATGAAAGTGGTAAAGCAGTAGCATTTGAGAAATAGAAATGATTTGCCTATTATTTCATATATGCATTATTAATCTAAATTGTATGCTGTTTGGCATACAGACAGATTTTCTTCCAAATTTGTACCAGGTAGGGTTGCGTCTCCAATAATATGTTTTATCTTACTATGTAAAGTAGTCTTAATAGTAAAGTTTCAGAAGAGAGCCAGCAGATTATTTTGTCATGTGAAAATAATCTGCACTGTTCCCAGGTCTCAGTGGATCAGCTCATCTACTGAACACTCCATGCTTTAGACTTCAAGTCACTTCTTTTTATTTGCTGCTGTTTCTGCAAAATCAGAAGCTTCTGGGACTAAGGAACACGCAAACATACCATATTCCATAATGTGGAGAAATCAGGTCCTTGGAATGATGAGCCTTTGGTAGATTGTCCCAGAAGCCTACAAATTAAATAAAGACTAAAGAAGTAATTGAGTATAGGATGGAGTGTGACTTTATCCCTAATCCTGAATAAGGCACTGTGTGGCATCCAGAGAAAGGCAGGACAGAGGGAGCAGCAAGAGAGAACAGTTGTAGAAAATGTCGAAGACCTTGCTGCTCAAAGCTTGACTCACAGACCAGCAGCATGTGCATCTCCTGGAGCTTCTTAGAAAGGCAGAACCTCAGGTTCCACCCCAGAGCTGTTGAGTCAGAATCCGTGGTTTGTGTGCACATTAAAGTTGGAGATGTTGACTACCCTTCCTGATTGCTGGGGGCATCTTTTTGGAAGAATCACAGCCTAGGATGGATTCTGCATTTGTCCCCTTCCAGTGGTCCATAAAATTATCTGGGACATTTATTGTGTTTGAGGTTCAAAGGTTTTGTTAAACCTTTTTAAAGTAATCTAATATCACCTTATTCAGGTATAGCAGTAACCTCTCAATATTTCTCAGCTGTCCACTGGAGGATCTGACCCTGGGAAGAAACAGATTGGATTGAATGAGAGATAGGGGGAGAATGACCATACACCCAACCTTCTCAATGTTTTTCATGGTAGCTATACAGTTTGTATTGTCATTGGTCCCATTAAAAAGTAAGATAGCTTTTGTTCTTCTTCAATTAAAGGCAAGAGAGTTAGCTCTTTTAATAGCTAAATAGATTATGATTTTGTCCTCTCATAACATATATTCAGTAAGTGACTTTAGTACCCTTCCCACTGCTTTGAGTTGACGGGATCTTGGAGGCAATGGGTTGATTAATGGGCCAGTGATGGTGAGTGAAATTGGTTATCATCATCATACTGAGAAGTATGATGACATTCACTTTTGTGTCTTAGGGGAGAGTGACATGGAGACTATTAAAAGAATGAGATGATTCAACCAGAGATTGGAGGAGGTTGTTTGGCTTCATCCTGTTGATGAGATGGTCATCTGATTTTTTTCTTTTCTTTCTTTTTTTTTTTTTTCTTTTTTATTTTTTTGGTGCTGGTGGAACTTCTCCACACCCAGTAGAGGTCAGATTCCTTTTTATCAGTTAGTCAGCAACCAGTTTTTCTCTTCTGAGTGCAGTCCACATCCAGCAAAACATTTGATTAACTGGAAAGCAATACCATTCTTATGCCAATATACAAATTACGTGAAAAAGCATCATTTTTCTCGTGGCTAAGTATCAGCTGCTTAGGGCCAATTTTGGCAGCAAAATGATAAGATTAAAAATAGCCTGAAGATGATCTTGTCTTAAATATGATCTTGTCTTAAATAATACATTTAGTGATGAACTTTCCTTGGGAAAGTGCATCTTTCTGCCTGCTAAGAATCACATGACCTCTTTTAATAATTTGTTTGGTGGAAAAAAACACATTATTGCTCCTAGAGTTTTTAGTCATGTGCTGTCGAGTGATTGTATTTCTGGACCTTCCTAAAATTTTGTAGTTCACTCAGTTCTCTTTTCTGTCCTAGGGCCTTGGTTGCTATGTAATAGCTCTCAAAAACATGGCTTTTCTTTGGTGCATCCTGTTTCTGTTGGTTGTGCTTTCTAATGAGAACAGATTGCTCTTTTTAGCAGTCCTTGATTGAACTGGTACATTTCAGATTGCTTAAATGTCACAGCACACCAGGTAACAGAAAGCCACACATTTTTTAAAAAAGAAAGAAAGAAGGTCAAATTCTTGTAGTTTTTTCTTACCTCTGCTCCCAGTCCTATTCCATTTTTTTTTTGAAGGGATGAGAAGCTAATCCATACGCACGTGTGTAGGAGCTGCCTGTGTTAATGGGGGTGTCTCCCACCCAACACACCTCCCCACCCATTTCTAAGGTCACTCATCGTGTTTTAGCAGTAGTTTAGCAAAGCAGTGTCTCAGCAGAAGTGTGTTTGTGCTAGGAAACAACACTGTCTTTGTAGTGTGCAAGTAGAAAGTTTTCTTTTTCCCCCCAGAGATATATTGTGTTTGAGGTTCAAAGGTTCTGTTAAACCTTTTTAAAGTACTCTAATATCACCTTATTCAGGTATAGCAGAAACCTCTCAATCTGGTCCACCTTTCCCTCACCTACATATAGGAGACCACTCGAGTGTACTTCACTGTGAGGTTTCTCTTTCATTCCTCTTGGTTTGGTTCAAAAAACATCAATGCTTGACATCTAACCAGGATTAGTGATGAAAATCATCCCAGGACTGAGACAGTTACTCAACAGATGTGATTGGAAGTCTTACATGCGTCCGGCCCTGCATTAGGTTGGGGGAACAGAAAGGAGAGCTTAGTCCCTGCCCTTGGTGATCTCCCAGGCTAATGATGTAGACATCATAATAAACCCATAGTTACCACATCTTCCTAGATTCTGAGCCTGAGAAAGAGAAAGAAAATATCGGGGTATATGTTATTTTGTATGCATGTCAATCTTGGCCTTAAAAAGTTATCCTGATCATATGGCAGTTCATGTGTGCATTATACGTAATTTAAGTAGGTTGCAAAATATAGATAGTTTTAAAAATACTGTGTAACATAGACATATGCTTAAGAGAATTGAAAGGGAGGGGGGAGTTCTCTTTACCAAACATTAATCCCTAAAGCACTCTTTATGCACATTAAGAAGACTTAATAAATACCAGTCTATACTTTCTCAAGTACTTCATTAATTCTTTTTAAGTAAAAGAAAATCAAGGGTCTGATCAGACTGATTAAGCCAGGTAATTTGAAGAACTATCTTTCTTAAATAACTCTCTCTTGTATGCAGGAAATTACAAGTAAGTTTTGAACCACAACAAGGGCTCTTCCTTTGGGAGAAAAGAAAAAGTTATTTTGTTTTGTTTTGGGCTTGATTACTATTCTATTGATCAAGGTGCCTCTCTTTCAGAAATTCACAGTCCTCTGTAAAGTTTATGTTCCCAGAGAGCAGGGGTTTACCTCCTGACTTCTCCCCCTCATGATCCTCTTTCTTTAAATGGACATTGTAAAACTTTTGAAATGACAGCAAGGCTGTTTTCATTTCAAAACCTATTTTTGTAGGTTGCCACTTGTGATTCACGCCCAATTCTATAGTAGCAAGGCCATTTCTCTGCTTTTTATTTGCCAGACAAGAGATAAACTCATCTGTTCTTTGGTGAGAGTGAGGATTACATGATTGTTCTTATCTCTTCAAAGCTGTTTGGTGTTCCTCATAATAAGCACGACCACTGCCCTGATTGTCCCTTCACCCATGTTGTCATTCCACCAAAGGGAGACCTGGGTATGGATGCTTGTTTATCTTCCCATATGCTAAGGGTGGGGCTCACCTGCACACGTTAGCAATATGCCTAGCTACCAGCAAGATGGTGAAATGGGGTCTAACCAAAGTGAGAGTATAATCCCTTCCTCTAGACTTGCTCCAGGCAATTGGGCCAGTAGAATTTATGTTAACCTGGCCAGGTTCAGTGGTTCATGCTTCTAATCCTAGTACTCTGGGAGGCGGAGGTGGGAGGATCACTTGAGCTCAAGAGTAGGAGACCAGCCTGAGCAAGAGCGAGACCCCTTCTTGACTAAAAATGGAAAAAAATAGCTGGGCATGGTGTTACACACCTGTAGTCCCAGCTTCTTGGGAGGCTGAGGCAAGAGGATTGCTTGAAGCCAGGAGTTGGAGGTTGCATTGAACTGATGTCATTGCACTCTAGCTTGAGCAACAGAGTGAGACTCTGACTCAAAAACAACAAACAAACAAAAAACTCTGTCTCAAAACAAATACAGATTGAAAGAATAAAACTATTTTTGTTAGCAGAAAGTATCCTTTCCCTCCAAAGGTTAAAAAAAACTTCAACCTTGTGCAAGGAAAGATGGTATCTGCCGGCAGAAGATTTACTTGCTCCAATCCCAGCAGTGCAGGACAACAGTGGGGTTATATAATACTTGAGCCTTAGGTAAATTTTGACTAACTAAACCAAAATAGCTCGTAGTAAGGACTACTTCCCCAAACACCTTCTTAAATATGTTAGAAAGGGAATCTCCCTGATGTGCTGGTGTGGGCCATTTGTAGCACCATACTGAGAGCTGCTTGCATGATTTTCTTGGTAGATCAGCCACATTCCTTGAGCAGGAATGGGATGCACCTGGGGGCATGTGCTTGTTTTTGTTTTTTTTTTTTTTTTTTTGCAGTTTTTGGCGGGACCTGCCACCTCCAGTATATGGGGCTGGCGCCCTACTCCTTTGAGCCACAGGTGCCACCCAAGGGGCAGGTGCTTTCAAGGGGGACATTGGTGTATCCATTCTGCATCTTGGTTTGCCTTTAGAATTTCAGGGGTAGAACTGTGTTGCATTTTTAGTTAATAATCAGCTCTCCGGGGCTTCAGCGTAATGAGTCAGAAGGTTATGACTGACTGTACTCTTTTTCTTTATTACGTCTCCCCAAAACAACCCGAGAACCCACCATGTCAAGTGAAGCTTTGATTTTTCAAAGGAGATTTTTTTTTCCATTGAGACCCAATACACCTTCTTTCATGTGTACACCTTCCAATTACTGTATTTCTCTGTCCTTAACTGTTGAAAGACAGTTAAACTGCAGAGAGGTATGGGGAGTTTGCAAATTTTAATGCTTAGAACACCAAACAAAGGATCAGTGTTGCACATTGCCTTCTCTTGATTTTCTCCATCTCTCCTTAGCAGATAAGTATTATTTCTTCTGCTTTCCAGCACGATGGATGCCATATATATGTATTAACTCTGAAATTGAACTGCAGTCAAAAATTCCTCTCGCCTTCTTTCAAATTTTCTGTAAGAATAGGGGACAAAACTTGGTTTTCCTAATTCAATGACTATCTGATATATCTCTGTATACATGTTTATAGCTATCTATACATATCTTTCTTATAATAGGAATAAAATTAATTGCAAATTCTATCATCAGCTTTAAATATTGACTTGTTAATCTTTTTTTTGTTTTTTTGAGAAAAAGCAACTCCATAAGGATGCAGCATTGGCCCCACTGGCTCTAAAATTTAGCGCTATCTCCTGGCCATTTCCCTCATGGAATTCCAGCCAGGGTATATATAATTTTTTTAAACACCAAAAACCCAGAGAGGCGTTTTGCGGTATTTTATAACAAAATGATAAGTACAGCGAGACAGAACAATGTACTAAACATTGAAGTGGCAGGATCAGGAGAAAATGATTGGAAGAAGTCTTAATGGAAAAAAAACAAGCGATCATCCACCAGACTTAACTGTGAGTTCTCAGTAACCAGCTCAGTGATGGAAACGGAAAGGATTGTAAGGATCTGGCTGTTGGGGGAAGCGTGCACACTGATTTTTTTCCATTGAAAACCTTGTATGTGCAAAGCTGTTTGCTAAGTGTTTTAGTTAAAGTGAAAAATGTATGAGTAACTTTCTTCAAGGATCTTACCGGCTCGGCGCCTGTGGCTCAACGGGCTAAGGCGCCAGCCACATACACTTGAGCAAGCGGGTTCGAATCCAGCCCGGGCCCACCAAACAACAATGACGGCTGCAACCAAAAAATGGCCGGGCGTTGTGGCGGGTGCCTGTAG
>CAUYRH010002006.1:0-11347 GCA_963574655.1 Perodicticus potto
GATTTGTGGCCAAATTTGATGAAAAAGATAAGGTTCTAAGGAAATGGCATGAAGTCAAAGACCTCCCTTTGTAGAATTAAGATAATTTTGATTTTATAGCTTTTGAGCTAAAATAACTTTTGTAAAGATTAAGCTCATTTAGATTTTTTTTTTTTTTTAATATTTCAGCAGGATCTGCTGCAGGGGTATTTTGTTGTTTTATTTGTTTGCTTATTTTTAAATTAACCGTTTCAAGCTTTGAATACTTAAGGCTTTAGAGGGAGAACCCGATACTCAATTATGTTGGCTTTTTATAAAGCTTGAGTTATGTAAGATTTAAATAAAAATTTGCTACCAAGATGATTGCCTTATTTGAATAGGTCACTATTAAATTCCTTTAAATGTTCATATCTGCTTTTTGTGGAAATAATGTAAATTCTACTTCAGTGTAAAACAAGGCAAGCCTCAGACCAGCAATAAATTATTCAATTTGGATAATGTTAAAAAAAAAAAGGACTCAACTCCCTTCACCATAGCTTCAACGAAAATGAAGTACCTAGGAATATACCTAACAGAAGAGGTGAAGGACCTCTATAAAGAAAATTATGACACTGTAAGAAAAAAAATAGCAGAGGGTATTAGTAAATGGAAGAACATACCATGCTCATGCCTGGGAAGAATTAACATTGTTAAAATGTCTATATTTTTCAAAGCAATCTGCAGATTCAATGCCATCCATATTAAAATACGGGCAACGTACTTTCAAGACTTGGGGAAAATAATTCTTTGTTTTGTGTGGAACCAGAAAAAACCCCGTATAGCTAAGGCAGTTCTTAGTAATAAAAACAAAGCCGGGGGCATCAACATGCCAGACTTGAGGCTGTGCTACGAGGTCTTAGTCGTCAAAACAGCATAGTACTGGCACAAAAATAGAGACATAGACATTTGGAATCATATAGAAAACCAAGAAATGAAACTAACATCTTATGGCCATCTAATCTTCGATAAACCAAACAAGAACGTACACTGGGGCAAAGACTACCTGTTTAATAAATGGTGCTGGGAGAACTGGATGTCCAGATGTAAAAGACTGAAACTGGACTTGCACCTTTCTCCACTCACAAAAATTGATTCAAGATGGATAAAAGACCTAAATTTAAGTCATGAAACAATAGAAATCCTCAAAGTAAGCATAGGAAAAATACTGGAAGATATCGGCCTGGGGAAAGGCTTCATGAAGAAGACTACCATGGCAATTGGAACAACAAAAATAAACAAATGGGACTTAATTAAACTGAAAAGTTTATGTACAGCTAAGGAGACAACCAAAGCAAATAGACGACCTACACAATGGGAAAGGATATTTGCATATTTTGAATCAGAGAAAAGCTTGATAACTAGGATCTATAGAGAACTCAAATTAATCCACATGAAAAAAGCCAACAATCCCACATATAAAAGGTAACAGACATGACTAGAACCTTCTCTAAAGAAGACAGACAAATGTCTAGTAAACATATGAAAAAATACTCATCATCCCTAGTTATTAGAGAAATGCAAATCAAAACCACCCTGAGATAGCATCTAACCCCAGTAAGAATGGCCCACATTACAAAAATCTTAAAACTACAGATGCTGGCGTGGATGCAGAGAGAAGGGAACACTTTTACACTGCTGGTGGGACTGCAAACTAATACAACCTTTTTGGAAGGAAGTATGGAAGAACCCTTAAAGAACGCAAGCTAGACCTCCCATTTGATCCTGCAATCCCATTACTGAGCATCTACCCAGAAGGAAAAAAAATCCTTTTATCATAAGGACACTTGCACTAGACTGTTTATTGCAGCTCAATTTACAGCCACCAAAATATGGAAACAGCCTAAATGCCCACCCACCCAGGAATGGATTAACAAGCTGTGGTATATGTATACTATGGAAGACTATTCAGCCATTAAAAAAGATAGAGACTTTACATCCTTTGTATTAACATGGATGGAAGTGGAACACATTATTCTTAGTAAAGCATCACAAGAATGGAGAAACATGGCTCAGTGGCTTTAACACAATGATTTCAGTGCAAGCCACATACACCAAGGTTGGCAGGTTTGAACCTGGCTTGGGCCAGCTAAACAACAATGACAACTACAACAACAAAAAAAATGGCCGGGTGTTTTGGCAGGTTCCTATAGTCCAAGCTACTTGGGAGGCTGAGGCAAGAGAATCACTTAAGCCCAAGAGTTTGAGGTTGCTGTGAGCTGTGATGCCATAGCACTCTACTCAGGGCGACATAGTGAGACCCTGCCTAAAAAAAAAAAGAATGGAGAAACATGAATCCTATGTACTCAATTTTGATATGGGGACAATTAATGACCTTGTACATGGTGGGGGTTTCAGGAAAGAGAGAGCAGAGTGAGAGAGAGAAGGAGGGCGGGGGGTGAGGAAAGGAAGAGTAGAGAGAGGGAAGGAAGGAGGGGGCAGGAGGAGAGAGCATAGAGAGGGGAGCGGGGCTGGGGTTCTCAGTGTTTGACACTCCTTTGGGGGCATGATCCAATTATAAGAGTGACTTTATCTAACAAATGCAATCAATGTAACCTGGTTCCTTGTACCCTCAATGAATCCCCAACAATAAAAAAAAAAAAAATTAAAAAAAAAAGAGAACATCTCATAACCAGCTAAAGGGAAAGAATAAAACACTTCCTGAAAGTGGAAGAGAGACATAGTACTGTGGGACAATAATTTTGATTGGAAATCTGACACCAAACTAAAAGGCAAGAATAAGGGAAAATAAGACATTTTGAAATATACATGCACTTAGAAAATTTACATCGTATAGAAACACAGAGAAAGCTTCTCAACCTCAGGATAGGATTTTTTTTCATCCTGAAATCTTAAGAAACCAAAAGTGTATCTGTCACATAGGAGGTCATATTTAATTGGTTGGTTGGTTGCTTGATTTATATTTAATTGTCTTGCAAAGTAAATGTCTAACTACGAACAGGAGACAGTGGAGGAACACTTCTCCTTTTCATATCCTGTATGTTTTTTCCATGTCATGTAGTGTAACTGCATCCAGTTGAGTGGGTGTGTATTATTACAGGGATTATTGTCATTCATGGATGTATCTTTGGAGTTCACTTGGGAGGAATGGCAGTTACTGGATCCTACACAGAAGTACCTCTATAGGGATGTGATATTGGAAAACTACAACAACCTGGTATCAGTGGGTAAGTGCAGCTTATTTATTAAACTTAGCTTGTGAGACATAAATTACCATTCTGGGATTTCTGACATGCTTAATGATTATGAATGTGAACTTCAGGGCTCAAATGTTCTTAATCCCCATTTGGCCCTCCTAATTGTAATCTCTGCCCATGTTCAAATGAGCCTTTTTGTTGTAAGCTTCTGTTTTCTTCCCTGACACCTTGGTTCATTATCCTTTGTGATTTTCTGTTAATAGGATATCATGACACCAAACCTGATCTAGTCTTCAAGTTGGAGCAAGGGGAAGAGCCATGGATAGTAAACTCCAAGGTTTCCTGTCAGAGCTGTCCAGGTGGGTGAATGAGAACCAGGAAGCTAAAAGGTGCAGAGTGAATTGTGGCTCCTTGAAGAGTTGGCACTTGCTGGGTATGTCACTCTTCATGTTTGAGGGATCTCCTTCCTTCCTTCTTCTCTAAACTCTGCTCATGGTTTGCTTTCTGGGTTAGTTTCTCTCCTTCACATAGTTGCAGGCTGTATAGGCATAAGGTCTTCAAAGGTTCCTTTTCCCCTCTTAAGGGCTGACTTGTGTTCTTCTTACAGCCTACTTTCAGCTGCTTCTTTTGCCTTCCACAGTTAAATGCCTTAGACTTTACCACTCTGAAACCTGGTCTCTCCTGTATTATTGAGTGACTTTACACACTTTGTGGTTCCTTTTTGAGTTGTCCAAGGAGGTTTGTTTCCCAAGTTGGCTATCCTATTCTATGTTGTAAGTATTGAAAAGCTTTTCCATTCTGAAGATTTAAGCTTTTTTCCCTTCAATGTTAATGGTATCAAAATTATCATCATCTTCCTCCTTTTCTGTTGCACTTGGGTCCTAGGTTTTATACACCTTCAGGAGCACTCTCCTGTGCTTTCTCAGATTTCATTCTTAGTATCAGAAATGGGAAGGACCTTCTTCCTCAGTTTGTCCTAAATTAAAAAAATTTCTTTTCCCAGAGCCTTGCTCTTTTCCCCAGGCTAGAATGCAGTGGTGTGATCATAGCTCATTGCAGCCTTGAAAACAAAGGCTCAAATGATCATCCCGCCATAGCCTCGCAGTAGCCAGAACTATAGGCATCACCATGCCTGGCAAGATTTCTTTTATTTATTTACTCATTTGTTTGTTTATTTATTTTTCAGAGACACACAGAGTCTCACTTTATCGCCCTTGGTAGAGTGCTATGGCATCACAGCTCACAGCAACATCCAACTCCCGGGCTTCAGCGATTCTCTTGCCTCAGCCTCCTAAGTAGCTGAGAATATAGGTGCCCGCCACAATGCCCAGCTATTTTTTGTTGCAGTTTGGCCGTGGCCGGGTTTGAACCCGCCATCCTCGGTGTGTGGGGCTGGTGCCCTACACACTGAGCCATAGGCACCACCCTTCTTTTGTTGTTGTTTTGACACAGAGTCTCATTCTTTTGCCCGGGCTAGATGTTAGCCTTGTTCACAGCAACTCAAACTCATGAGTTCAAGTGATCCTCCTGCCTCAATCTCCTGAGTAGCTGCCACAACACCCAGCTAATTTTTCTATTTTTAATAGAAATGGAGTCTTGCCTACCAGAGTGCTAGGATTACAGGGCTGAGCCACTGTGCCCAGGTTTTTCTTAATTTTTTACATTTGGAGACAAAGTGTTGCTCTGTTGCCCCAGCTAGAGTACAGTGGCATCATCGTATTATCGTAGCTCACTGCAGCTTCCTGGGCTGAAGTGATCTTCCTGCCTCAGCATTTTGAGTAGAGCCATATGCACATGGCACCATTCTTGGCTGATTTTATTTTATTTTTTTCTTTGCGACAGAGTCTTACTCTTTTTCCTAGGCTGGGATGCCATGGCATTAATCTTTTTTTGGGTGGGGGGGGCGGGGACAGAGCCTCAAGCTGTCACCCTGGATAGAGTGCAATGGCATCACAGCTCACAGCAACCTCCAATTCCTGGGCTTAAGCGAGTCTCTTCCCTTCGCCTCCCAAGTCGCTGGGACTACAGGCGCCCGCCACAATACCCGGCCATTTTTTTTTTTTTTTTTTTGTTGCAGCCGTCCTTGTCGTTTTGCGGGCCCGGGCTGGATTCGAACTTGCCCGCTCAGGTGTACGTGGCTGGCGCCTTAGCCCATTGAGCCACAGACGCCGAGCCCATGGCATTAATCTTGCTCACAGCAACCTCAAACTCATGAGTCATGAGTTCAAGTGATCTTCCTGCCTCATTCTCCTGCATAGCTCAGCTACTAACACCCAGCTAGTTTTTCTGTTTTTAGTAGAGCTATGGTCTTGCTCTTGCTCAGGTTGGTCTCAAACTCCTGAGTTCAATCAATCCACCCACCTCAGCCTCCCAGAGTGCTGAGATTATAGGCTTGAGCCATCTTGCCTAGCCTGATGTTTTTTTTTTTCTATTTTTTTGTAGAGACAAGCAATCCTCACACCTTAGCCTTCTAAAGTACTGGGATTACTGGGCGGTGCCTGTGGCTCAGTGAGTAGGGCACCAGCCCCATATACTGAGGTTGGTGGGTTCAAACCCAGCCCTGGCCAAATTGCAACAAAAAATTAGCCAGGCATCATGGCCGGTGCCTGTAGACCCAGCTTCTGAGGAGGCTGAGGCAAGAGAATCACCTAAGCCCAAGAAGTGGAGGTTGTGAGCTATGATGTCACAGCACTCTACCGAGGGCGATTAAGTGAGACTCTGCCTCTTAAAAAAAAAAAAAATACTGGGATTACAGGTGTGAGCCACTATACCCGTTTTCCCTATTTTTATTACCACTCTTATTACACTTCTAATCTTGTATCCTGTCTTCTGTGGACTCACTTTGAATATCCTGTCTCCTTCCTCCTTTGCTAATCTTGCTACTGTTTCTGTTTTTATTAGTATTTTATCCTTTGAAAAGTATCTTATAGGTCTTATCTCTTCATTTGTCATCCAGACTAGATCTTATGCTTGCCTAGATAGCTTAAGTTTTTAGTCATATTATAGGAATGTGATCTTCTCCTTAAACATTGCTGCTGGATTTATTTGCATTAGCATTTTAACACTAGTCTGAGAACATAAGCTAGTATCTTAAATCCCTGATTCAGGCAAAATAGAAGAACAAGAAATTTTTAGTCTCTGTAGGCCAGCTCTACCATGGCTTAATTCAGAATCTTGATTATGTCAGGAATCCAGCTTCCATGTATTTCCCCACCCCCTGTTATCCTCAGATGTTCTATTTGCATATTCATCTTATTGTTTAATACCCCTTTATCCTCAAATGTTTTACTTGCACATTCATCTCATTGTTTAATACCACTTATGTGCCAGCATTTCGTGAGCACTGACCCTGCTCTGCCTGCTTGCTTTCTCCATTTGGATGTTTAACTGAGATCTCAAATATAGTAATATCTAAAACAAAGTTTTTCTTGTTTCTCCAAACATGATTCTCTCCCAGTGTTTTCTATCTCTAAAGAGCAGTACCACCTTGCTGTTCAAGCTGTTAATTGTTGTTAATTCTTCTCCTTTTCTCAGTTCCCACATCTAGTCTTTCAGTAAATTCTTATAGCTCTCTCTCTAAATCTGTTTAAAATTTCATTAACTCTAGAAGTTTGGCCCAAACCATTATTGTTTCTTCCTGGACTGCTGTAATAGCTCCCTAATGTGTCTGTCTCTCTGCCCTTCTTTTACTAAATTTTGACATAAAAGCCAAATAGGTCTTTTAACAGCAGAAGACTCTTGGAGATCTCCTTTATTAAAATCTTTGGATGGGGCAGGGGGACACCTGTTGCTCAAAAGAGTAGGGCGCTGGCGCCATATACCGGAGGTGGTGGGTTCTAACCCAGACCCGGCCAAAAACTGCAAAAAAAAAAAAAAAATCTTTGGGGCGGCGACTGTGGCTGAAAGGAGTAGGGTGCCGGCCCCATATGTCGGAGGTGGCAGGTTCAAACCCAGCCCTGGCCAAAAACTGCAAAAAAATAAAAAAAAAAGATCTTTGGATGGGGTCAGGCGCGGTGGCTCACGCCTGTAATCCTACACTCTGGGAGGCTGAGGTGGCAGAGCTCAGGAGTTTGAGACCAGCCTGAGCAAAGAGCAAAAATACTGAAAAGAGAAAAATTAGCTGTGTGTGGTGGTAGGCACTTGCAGTTCCAGCTCTTGGGGAAGCTGAGGCAAAAGAATCGCTTGCCCAAGAGTTTGAGGTTGCTGTGAGCTATCATGATGCAGTAACACTCATTTTAATATAAATTAAAAAATAAAATCTTTGGTTAAAATAAATGTATTTTTTTTTTTTTTGCCACAACCTTGCATAATTTGTTTCTGGTTTCAATGTATTCACGCAGTGGGTTTTAGCTATTCTGATCTTATTCTGTTTCTTAAACCACGTCTAGCATGTATCCTCAGGAAATTTATACTTAGTATTCCTTCTGTTTGGAGTGTTAATTTTCTTAGGGCTACTTTGTTCTCATTTTAATGTATTGTTGTCATCTTAACCTAAATGTTATGGCCTAGTTAATTTATTTCCTATGAATTCACTTTTAAATTAAGCAAAATCTTACAATAAAAAAATACAGATATAAAATAAAATAATTGGCATTTGGCTCCTTAGGTACAAGCTTAGTTTTTTTAAACTTCTAACTTTTTTTTTGCAGTTTTTGGCCAGGGCTGGGTTTGAACCCACCATCTCCGGTATATGGGGCCAGTTCCCTACTCCTTTGAACCACAGGTGCCGCCCAATGCCCGGCTATTTTTTTGTTGCAGTTTGGCAGGGGCTTAGGTTTGAACCCTCCACCCTTGGTATATGGGGCCAGCGCCCTACTCACTGGGCGCCGCCCTTAAACTTCTGATTTAACAATCATTTCTGAACACTGCTAATTTGCTACCAGCATTTATAAGGAGCCCTGTTGTGGTTTTGTTTGATTCAGTTCCTTCACCCCAGTGCTTGTCCAGTATTTCCTTTGAACCAGTCTCATAAGCTTGTAAAACTCTTTAATTCCATAACAAGTTCATTTTATGATTTGAAAGGTATGTTTTATTTGTTTTTTTTTGTAGAAGGCTGGGAAGAATGGTACCACAAAGATCAAGATGATCTTGAAAGTGTTGAGAGAAGCTATGCTTATAATGTGTTTGAAAAACTTCATCTGAGCAAAACTCATCTTTCTTCAATACAAAGACTCCATAAGTATAAAATACATGGAAAAAGTTTGACACAATACTCAGGTTCAAGCAGAAGCTATGTAAGAAAGAATCCTGATAAGTTCCATGGCTATGAAGAACCATATTTTCTTAAGCATCAAACAGCCCATAACATAGAAAAAAACTGTGTGTGTAGTGAATGTGGGAAAGCTTTTCGTTGTAAATCACAGCTTATTGTACATCTCAGAATTCATACAGGGGAGCGACCTTATGAATGCACTAAATGTGCAAGAGCCTTCAGTGCTAAGTCTAACCTTAATGCTCATCAGAGAGTTCATACAGGAGAAAAACCCTATTCATGTAGTGAGTGTGAGAAAGTTTTCTCTTTCAGGTCTCAACTCATTGTCCATCAGGAAATTCACACAGGAGGGAAGCCCTATGGTTGCAGCGAATGTGGGAAAGCATACAGTTGGAAATCACAGCTTATTTTACATCAGAGAAGTCACACAGGGGTGAAACCCTATGAATGTAGTGAATGTGGGAAGGCCTTTAGTTTGAAGTCACCATTTGTTGTACACCAAAGAACTCATACAGGAGTGAAACCCCACAAATGCAATGAGTGTGGGAAAGCCTTTAGGAGTAAGTCCTACCTCCTTGTTCACATCAGAATGCACACAGGAGAGAAGCCTTATCAGTGCAGTGATTGTGGGAAAGCCTTCAATATGAAGACACAACTCATGGTCCATCAGGGAGTTCACACAGGAAATAATCCTTATCAATGCAGTGAATGTGGGAAAACCTTTGGTAGGAAGGAACAGCTCACTGCACACCTGAGAGCTCATGCGGGAGAGAAACCTTACGGATGCAGCGAATGTGGGAAGGCTTTCAGCAGCAAGTCATATCTGGTAATACATAGGCGAACACACACAGGGGAGAGGCCCTATGAATGTAGTTTGTGTGAGAGAGCTTTTTGTGGGAAATCACAGCTAATTATACATCAGAGAACTCACTCAACAGAGAAACCCTATGAATGCAGTGAATGTGAAAAAGCCTATCCTAGGAAGGCATCACTCCAGATACACCAGAAAACTCATTCAGGAGAGAAGCCTTTCAAATGCAGTGAGTGTGGGAAAGCCTTCACTCAGAAGTCATCTCTCAGTGAACATCAGAGAGTTCATACAGGAGAGAAACCGTGGAAATGCTCTGAATGTGGGAAATCTTTCTGTTGGAATTCAGGACTTCGTATACATCGGAAAACTCACAAGTGAGAAATCAGAATGATGAAGTAAATGTGAAAAGCTAAAGCTGATGCTCAGAGTTCAGATGATAATAATATAGACAGGATTTATAAGCAGGAAGTCTTAAAATAGCATTCATGTCAAAAAAAGTCTTATAGGAAGAGAGACCAGTCTTATTTGGAGTGAGTATGCAAAAGCTTTCAGAAATAACTTAAAAATCTTTGTAGACAAGAGAATAAATGAAGGAATGAGGAGCAATAAATGTATCAGATGTGGTAGCATCATTACAAAGATTCAGAGAATTCATGCTGAGAACACTTCATAAATTTAACAGATCAGGAAGGCATTTCCCCATAGAAGGTGTTACATGGAAAGTCACATTCTAAATTTGAAGCTGTGTTTTTGTAAAATAAAATATCAATTATAAATAGTAGGCTTTCCCCTGCCGAAGTATCAAGTTGTTTTTTTGTTTTGTTTTAGTAAGTAAAATAACGGTCAGGAAAACTACCGTAATATTATTCTGAAAATAAAGAGATAATTTAGTGTGACTTTCTCAGTTAACACTGACTAGCATTTTTTTTTTAATGTTGGTATTTTATTTTTTAGAGTAACTTGTTTTATATGCATATATATATATTTTTTGATAGTTTGTGGAATAACATCCCTCAGTATACTTCATATTAAATGCTAAATATCAGCATTGTCTTTTTCTTAGCAATATAACTAAAATACTGTGGTTTATAACAAAAGGATGCAGTTCTTACTCTTAAGTTTATTCAGTAGTCCACACAAGCAGGTTTGGCAGTTGTTACAGGGCTGCTGCTTAAGAGAAGACATCATAATGAATATTTATTATATTTTAGCAATACAGTGTCTGTTCTCCATTGGTTGATATGAGCGCCCTAGTTTTCTCTGGAGAAATGCCTCCCCTCTCTCAAGTGCTTCTGGTGGTGGTATCTGTCAGGTATCCTTTCCACTGGCCACAGGTAAGCATTATACCCATTGTTGAATAATGGTAACCTTTTTTTCAGCATTTTGAGTCTGTAATTCAGTCACACATGAACCAGAAAGGAATTGTGAGAACCCATTTATTCTTATCCCAGAATTCTTTTGAGACCACCAGTTCTGCTACATTGATTCCCAGAATAACTTTGGATTCTATCCCTTTTTGAACCTGGTTCTCTGGCCTTCTGTGTGCTTCCTCATAACTTCTCAATAAAAATGTTTTCGTTGTTTTGGGATTTTTTTGCTTAAGTTAAATGAATTAACTATTTATTATAATCTGAAGCCTTTAATTGATGAGTTGTTGCTCTGAAGTAGTGTGTAGATAATAGTTAAAGAAAAGTAGAATGTGTAGTTTAGGTTTTTTTTCCTAAGATTAAGAGAAATTACATTCCATGGTATGAAATTTTTAGCTCATCTGTGAAATAGTGTAATTAATTTTGTTTGCATACACTGGGTCCTTGTAGCCCCTGATAAGATTCTGGAACATTGAAGAACTATGGCTTTATAAGAATTTTGTTTTATGGCTCGGCGCCTGTGGCTCAGTGGGCTAAGGCGCCAGCCACGTACACCTGAGCTGGCGGGTTCGAATCCAGCATGGGCCCGCCAAACAACAATGACGGCTGCAACCAAAAAATGGCTGGGCGTTGTGGCGGGCACCTGCAGTCCCAGCTACTTGGGAGGTGGAGGCTAGAGACTCGCTTGAGCCCAGGAATTGGAGGTTGCTGTGAGCTGTGATGCCACAGCACTCTCTCCAGGGTGACAGCTTGAGGCTCTGTCTCAAAAAAAAAAAAAAAAAAA
>CAUYRH010002007.1:0-13006 GCA_963574655.1 Perodicticus potto
CAAATAGACATCCTATCCAATGGGAAAGGATATTTGCATATCTTGAATCAGACAAAGGCTTGATATCCAGGATCTATAGAGAACTCAAATTAATCCACATGAAGAAAGCCAACAATCCCATATATCAATGGGCAAGAGACATGAATAGAACCTTCTCCAAAGGAGACAGACGAATGGCTAAAAAACATATGAAAAGATGCTCATCATCCCTAATTATTAGAGAAATGCAAATCAAAACCACCCTGAGATACCATCTAACTCCAGTGAGAATGGCGCACATCACAAAATCTCAAAACTGCAGATGCTGGCATGGATGTAGAGAGAAGGGCACACTTTTACACTGCTGGTGGGACTGCAAACTGATACAACCTTTTTGGAAGGAAGTATGGAGAACTCTCAAAGAACTTAAGCTAGACCTCCCAATTGATCCTGTAATCTCATTACTAGGCATCTACCCAGAAGGAAAAAAATCCTTTTGTCATAAGGACACTTGCACTAGAATGTTTATTTCATCTCAATTTACAATCGCTAAAATGTGGAAACAACCTAAATGCCCACCAACCCAGGAATGGATTAACAAGCTATGGTACATGTACAGTATGGAATACTATTCAGCCATTAAAAAAATGGAGACTTTACAGCCTTTGTATTAACCTGGATGGAAGTGGAACACATTATTCTTAGTAAAGCATCATAAGAATGGAGAAGCATGAATCCCATGTACTCAAGTTTGATATGAGGACAATTAGTGACAATTATTGACACGGTGGGGGTGAGGGAAGGGGAGAACAGAGAGAGAAAGAATGAGGGAGAGGTGGGGAAAGGAAGAGCAGAGAGAGGGAAGGAGCGAGGGGGGTGGGGTCTTGGTGTGTGCCACAACTTTTGGGGGCAAAACACGATTGTAAGAGGGGCTTTACCCAACAAATGCAATCAGTGTAACATGGTTTCTTGTATCCTCGATGAATCCCCAACAATAAAATAAATAAATAAATGAATAAATAAATAAATAAATAACAGATGCAATGAACACCATCTGGGCACACTTAAAACCCTGACTGAGGCATAACAAAAGTGATCCATGTAACTGGTAACATGTGTAGCTTTATACTATTCTGAAATAATAATGAAACAAGAAAAATAAATAAATAAGTAAATACACACACACACACACACACACACACACATATATGACACCCAGGCCCTGAAACTTTCTTGTTATTCCCTAATTTTTAGTTTTTGAAATACTACAAATTTAATAAACTCACCTTTGCTTGAAAAAACCCCTGAGGCTCTACTATATCACTAAAACATATTTAATATTGTCTCTTACATCATTTATGCTGGACCCAGCATTCTTTCTGGAGTGTCCCTTAAAATTTGAATGTGCCCTCTGTGTCACTTCCTTTTTATCCAGCTGATATAAAAATACTATAATCTCCTTCTTTAAAGTTTCTCCCTTAATTGGGTTTAAATTTCTTATGCACTGTGAAATCACTGAGTACTAAGGTCCTTGCCTTAATTCCCAGGATCCCACCTAGTTCCCAGCTGTCTCTCTCCCAGTTTCTCTTCATCTTTCTTGAGGTTGACAGCTGGGGTGATAAGAGCTGCCTCTTATAGCAGATACTACCTGTCCTCTATCAGACTATGTACACTAATTTATAGCCTAAGTACAGGGTAGTTGGCCAAAGGTGCTCTCCACCTTTCTGGGGAGCAGAAACTAGAGCTGGTGGAAGCTGGTGTGCTCATGCTGGTCAGACTCAGGGACCTGAGCAGTTCACAGCATCAGAGTTCTTCATATTCACTCCCCCCACACTTATATCCTCCAGAAATTCCTGTTCATTGCCCTTGTATCTCAGGTTAAAGAAGTCCTTTGATACTTGGGCTATAGGGACCTAATCTATCAGATCACTTCTGGATAGGGGGCTGGAAATTGTTCATAAAATGCATGAAAGATAAGAGTGATTTGTGACCTGCCCAGGGCTAGGCATGGATTTCTATCTATTTGTGCTCATATCTTCCCTGACAGCCCCACCAGTATGAAAGTGCTAGAAAATTACTCTAGGAGCCTGGACTCATAGTGGATACACAAAGATTAACGTGAGGCTTTGGACAGCACAGATCATTCTGAATTGGGACTCTGACAGCACTGCTGTATTGCACAAAACTTCTGTAAGTATGATTCACAATGGATGTAGTGGCAGCCTAGATCAGTGATTGATAGGAAAGAGTCTACAGCCAGACTGCCTGGGTTCACCTCCTGGCTCAGCTCCCTATAGCCATTTGACTTTGGGCAAGTTTTAAAATTCTCTGTACCTCTGCACCCCAGGTTTCTCAACTGTGGGAACATCGCAAGTGTCTACTTCATAGGGCTGTTATAGGATTAAGCAAATGAATATAGGTAATTGTGTAGGACAATACATGGTGAGCATAGTATGTGTTTCTTTTTTGACATGCTATGGCTATGTCCTTACCTAGTTGGCTGTTGATTCAATTTGGATACAGTGTGGGTGAGGAGAAGGCTTATAAATGTCATAGAACAAATGCAAGGAGGAAGACCCAGACAATATTTGGCATCTGACATGATGGGATGATACAATAGTCACATAATTTTGCCAGCTAGGTTACTGTGCTAAGAAAGAGTTTGCTCAATTTTATTAGAAGCACCCTATTTTTCCCATACACACTTTACCTACCAATAAAGAAGAGGAAATCGGAAAGTTTTCTCATGGTATACAGAAGAAGCTATTTCTGCCTTTGGTAGCTATTCCTTGATTCCTGATATGAAGAACAGAGAAGATAGGGGAAATCTAAAAAGACTCTGCTGCCTTTCCATTCCAGGACAAGAAGGAGATAAGAGAGATGGAGGAAAGCCTGGCCTTTGATATTTGTGGTTTCAGCACAGGGTGGGAGAGGGGAGCATTTGAGATATAAAAGTAATATCAAAGAGAGAAATCTCCTGCCTCAGATCTGATCTGGAACCCTGAGTATCTGATGTGCAGGAACCTGCAGGTCAAGACAGGGCAGCTCAGCTTAGATATGGGGGCAGAGACATGCTCAGGAGAGAGGCATGCAGGGCACTTCCAAGGTACTCCTAGAGGCCTTTGGCATGGGCAGTAAGTTGAGAGTCAACTCCACAGCTGATGCATGAGAGCAGGAGAGGTTTGCCACACGAGGGGCCTGGAGAGGGATGTGGGAGACACTCAAAGTTGTCTAGGGATTCTAGCTGTACTCGGGCTGATGTGGGAGTGTAACTAAAGCCAAAAGAGTAGATCATCTGCTCACCAGCCACAAACTGCCCTATGGGTGTATGCATGTGTTTATATGTCCTTCTAGCCAGATAGATCAAAAGACAAGAGGTCCCAGGAGGTAGCTACCACCCCACCTGTATGTATATGTATGTATGTATCTATCTATATTCAGGATCAGATAATTAAATTCATGAAATCATCCTAGAACAATCTGGTGCTAATATCTGTGCCTTTCAGACCATCCTCTTCTCTTTTAGGGATTCCTGTGAGGTGAATGTTTGCTCTTTTGGAGTGGTCCCATGATTCTCTGAGGGAATGATCTGTTTTTGCTCTCCACTTCTTTTCCTTTTCGAGCATTTGGGAGAGTTCAAAAGATTTGTCTTCAATGTCATAGATCCTTTCTTCTGCCTCCTCCACATTCTATTACTGAGGGATTCTACTGTATTTCTCAGATCTTTGAGGGCTGCAAGTTCGTGCCTCAATGTGTCAAAAATCTCTGGCGATTTTGTCTTTGACTTCATTGAATTCTTGAGACAACTTTTGAATTGCTCCTTAAATTTCTAATTCCATCTTTACTTCCATTCTGTTAGCTCAATTCATAATAGCCAAGGCATGGAAGAAGCCCAAATGCACATTGACCCATGAATGGATTAATAAATTGTGGTATATGTATATCATGGAATATTATGCAGCCTTAAAAAAGATGGAGACTTTACCTCTTTTACATTTACATGGATGGAGCTGGAATATATCCCATTTAGTAAAGTATCTCAAGAATGGAAGAGAAAATATCCAATGTACTCAGTACTATTATGAAACCAACTTACAATCACTCACACTTTCATATGAAGAATAGATCACAACTATAGCCCAAGATGAAGGAGGGAGAGGGAATGGGAGGGGGGAGTTCAAATCGAGGGAGGATGAATGGTGGGATCACACTTATGGTGCATAATGCAAGGGTATATGTCAGATCTATTAGTATAGAGTATAATTGTCTTAAGATAATAATTAAGTAAATGAGATGAGGTATAAATTAACCAGTGTGATGTAATCATTCCTAATTCTATATGAAATCAGCACATTGTACCCCATAAATGCATTAATGTATACATGATCTATGTATTTATGATTTAATTAAAAAAAAGAAAGAAATCATCCTAGAAAAAGTGCTGCATACTTCACTGCTGAATATCACTGTGGTCACCTTCGAGGTACACCCCTTGGGAAGCTATGTGCCAATGCCAGTGCCTAGTCCACCCTTCAAAGCAATTTTTGAACTCTCTTTCTGAAATAGGCATCAGAACAATCTTCATACAAGGTCTGACAATAAAGTTCATAAACTTGTCCTATCCTAGAAAAAGGGCTACAGATCTCATGGTGAATATCACTATGGTCACCAGTGGCCAAGGGGAATAGTTTGAGGGTGTCTGTACTGAAATTCATCAATGAGGTATGTAGCACTTTTTCTAGGATGAATTCATAAATTTAATTGCTCAATATTGTATATCAAGAAAAAGAGAGTGATTGTTTTTAAGGAATTGGCTCATGTGACTGAGTGGGCTGGCAAGTCCAAAATCTGCAGGGTAATATGGTAGACTGGAGACCAGGGAAGAGCTGCAGTTTGAGTCCAAAGGGGGCTGGCTGGAAGAAATCTCTCTTCTTGCAGGAAGGTCAGTCTTTTTCTGTTAAGTTTTTTATTTTTTTAGTATTTTTTTTTTATTAAATCATAGCTGTGTACATTAGTGCAATTAGTGTACCCTGCTGGGTACAGTGTGCAGGTTTCATATACAATCTGAAATATTTTCATCCAACTGTTCAACATAACCTTCATGGGATTTTCTCGTTTATTATGAGAAAACATTTGTGTTCTGCATTTAGTAGGTTTCACTTGTCCCTTCTAAGATGCGCCATAAGTGTGACCCCACCATTTACCCTCTCTCCACCCACCCTCTCTCTTCCCTCTCTTACACCTTTCCCCATATTCTTGTGCTATAATTGGGTTATAGCCTTCATATGAAGGCTATAAATTAGCTTCATAGTAGGGCTGAGTACACGATACTTTTTCTTCCATTCTTGAGATACTTTGCTAAGAAGAATGTTTTACAGCTCCATCCATGTAAATATGAAAGAGGTAAAGTCATCATCTTTCTTTAAGGCTGCATAATATTCCACGTATACATGTACCATAATTTATTAATCCATTTGTGAATTGATGGGCACTTGGGCTTCTTCCATGTCGTAGCAATTATGAATTGGGCTGCAATAAACCATCGGATATCTTTGTTCTAATGTGATTTTTGGTTGTCTGGGTATATACCAATTAAAGGAATTATAGGATCAAATAGCAGGTCTATTTTTAGAACTCTGAGTATTCTCCAAACGTCTTTCCAAAAGGAACATATTAGTTTGCATTCCCACCAGCAATGTAGAAGTGTTCCCTTTTCTCTATATCCACACCAACATCTCTGTTTTGGGGATTTTGTTATGTAGGCTAATCTTACTGGAGTCAGATGATATCTCAAGGTAGTTTTGATTTGCATTTCTCTGATGATTAAGGATAGTGAGCATTTTTTCATGTATCTGTAGGCCGTGCGCCTGTCTTCTTTAGATAAATTTCTCTTCAGATCCTTTGCCCATCTTGAGATGGGATCACTTGTTCTTTTCTTGCTAACATGTTTGAGTTCTCTGTGGATTCTGGTTATTAAACCTTTGTTGGAGCATAACCTGCAAATATTTCCTCCCATTCTGAGGGCTGTCTGCTTGCTATACTTACTGTGTTCTTGGTCATTCAGAAGCTTTTTAGTTTCATCAAGTCCCAGTAGTGAATTTTTGATACAGCTTCAATTGCCTGCGGGGTCCTCCTCATAAAGTATTTGCCCAAATAAAGACCATATGATTCTCTCAATTGATGCAGAAAAAGCTTTTGACAATATTCAGCATCTCTTCATGATTAGAACACTAAAGAAAATTGGTATTGAAGGGACATTTCTTAATGTCCCTCTACAGCAAACCCACAGCCAATATTGTATTGAATGGAGTTAAATTGAAAGCATTCCCACTTAGATTAGGAACTAAGCAAGGTTGCCCATTGTCTCCATTGCTCTTTAACATTGTAATGGAAGTTTTAGCCATTGCAGTTAGGGAAGAAAAGGCCATCAAGGGTATCCACCTAGGGTCAGAAGAGATTAAACTTTCACTCTTCACAGATGATATGATTGTATATCTGGAAAACACCAGGGATTCGACTATAAAACTTTTAGAAGTGATCAAGGAATACAGCAGTGTATCAGGCTACAAAATCAACACTCATAAATCGGTAGACTTTATATACACCAACAACAACCAAGCCAAAAAAACAGTTAAAGACTCTATTCCTTTCACAGTAGTGCCAAAGAAGATGAAATACTTGGGAGTTTACCTAACAAAGAATGTGAAAGATTTCTAAAGAGAACTATGAAACTCTAAGAAAGGAAATTGCTGAACATGTCAACAAATGGAAAAACATACCATACTCATGGTTGGGAAGAATCAACATTGTTAAAATGTCCATACTACCCAAAGTAATATACAATTTCAATGCAATTCCTATTAAAGCTCCATTGTCATATTTTAAAGATCTTGAAAAAATAATACTTCATTTTACATGGAATCAGAAAAAACCTTGAATAGCCAAAACATTACTCAGAAATAAAAACAAAGCAGGAGGAATCATGCTACCAGACCTGAGACTCTACTATAAATCGATAGTGATCAAAACAGCATGGTACTGGCACAAAAACAGAGAGGTAGACGTTTGGAACAGAATAAAGAACCAAGAGATGAATCCAGCTAGTTACTGTTACTTGATCTTTGACAAGCCAATTAAAAACATTCAGTGGGGGAAAAGACCCCCTTTTTAACAAATGGTGCTGGGAGACCTGGCTGGCGGCCTGTAGAAGACTGAAATTGAGCCCACACCTTTCACCACTAACGAAGATAGACTCACACTGGATTAAAGATTTAAACTTAGGGCAGTGCCTGTGGCTCAAAGGAGTAGGGCACCAGCCCCATATGCTAGAGGTGGCGGGTTCAAACCCAGCCCTGGCCAAAAACTGAAAAAAAAAAAAAAGATTTAAACTTAAGACATGAAACTATAAAAATACTAGAAGAAAGTGCAGGGAAAACCCTTGTTAAGTCTTTTAAATGATTGGATGAGGCCATCCACATTATGAAGGGTACTGTGCTTTATTCAAAGTGTACTATTCTGAACGTTAATCTCATCTTTAAAATATCTTCATAGGAACATCTAGAATAATGTTTGACCAAATATTTGGCTATCACAGCCAGGCCAAGTTGACAAATAATATTAATCATCACAGAATGGCAGGCAGGAAGAGGACAATAATAGGTATGCAAGAAAGACCTGGAGACCAGCAAGCACACACAGAGATGGGGAGACACTTTCTTCTACTCTCCTTCCATGAAGCATCACCCATATACTTCATTGCCACCTCAAGAAGAGAGACAGGATGGGAAAGGCTATCCAAATGACAGCATTTTTCTTCAAATGGCAAGCTACTCTCTAAAGGAGCCAAAATTTACTACACAGGACTAAGACTAAATTATGATTAATGATGTAATCATTTACTCCTGTTAACCCATGAGGAGGAACCTGGCAGAAAGGCAGATTAGTTATAGACAATAAAGGATTTGGATTTTCTCTCTGTATATCTGAATTTGTAGTTTGAGTAAATTTAGTGACTCCTCAATATGAATTGAATCAATACTTCAAGCTGCTCTCTCCTTTTCTGTATCCCTAAAGATCATCAGATTTTGATATCTCGTAGCGGGCAATACTGATTGCATCTCTCATCTTATTTTCAAAGGTGATTAGTCCGGAGTTCATTGCAGCCATTGGGAGCCATCTCCACCATGTCTATCTTCCTATTTCAGAAAGAATCTAACTTTCTCTTCAAAAGCGCTGTTGCAAAACTTAGGTATATAAAAGGATACCCTCAGGGGTTATGAGAGCCAGAAGGATGAATAGGTGAGGAAGAGGTGATTTCTTTTTAGGGCCATGAAACTATTTTGTACTATACAATAATGGTGGATACATGTCTTTACAAACTTTTCAAAACCTATAGCAGGTACAACACAAAGATCACTAATGTGAACTTTATACTTTTGTTGATAACAATGTATCGATGTGGATTCATAGATGGTAACAAATTTGGACACTGGCTCTGGATATTGATGTTTGGGAAGGCTGTGTGGGAGAGGGGAGAGGGCACAGTGGAACTTTCATTACTCTCCACTCAACTGTGCTGTGAAGCTACAATTGCTCTCAACTATAACATCTATTAATTCAACCCATTTTTTAAAGAATAAAAAATTAAAAAATAAAATATCTACCCTGTCTTGTCTTCTTCTGCAAAGCTTGAGAAAACCAAAAGTGTAGCCATATCCCCAAACACAGGAAAAGCTGCTCAGTCTGAGTAATGGGGAAGTGCAAGTCAGAATGGTGTTGCATACCATTTTCATCCCAAATCACAGAAGTTTGGAAATCTGCAGCTCTGTCAAGTATACGGAGAAATAGAAACTCTTAAAGACTGGTGATACAACTGTGAGAGGCTGAAAACACTTTTAAGTTACCTGGAATATTATTGTAAAATAAATCACTGAGGAATAAGACTTAAAAACATAGGACCCAGGGTGGGAAAATATACTCAAAAGAATGGTTATCACACTATATTTTTTACTTGTAAATAGCAAAAATAACCATCAACAGAAGAATGGTTGAATAAATTATAGTCCATCCTTACTTGGAATATGAAGCTGCATTAAATAGCTGGATCTATATGTGTTAATCTGACATGACACCTATAATATATTTTAAGTGAAGAATGAATATTACAGAATAATGCATGTGTTATAATATAGGTAAAAATAAAGAAAGGAAATGCATCTTCACATTTGTTAATGCATAGAGATGGGGGGTAAAAGGATGCAGAACAAACTGTTAATTGATTACCTTGGGAATGGGGGAAAGGGAAAAATTGTCTTTTTCTTTATATCCTGTCAGTTGTTTTATTGCTGCAACAAGTGTGTACTGCTTTTGTAGCTTGAAAGGAAAATTCAATAATTGTTAGTAGGAATCAACCAAATACAACAGAAGAGAGGCTATGGATGATAATGGCCTCTGGGTGAAACATCTCGCGACCATCAGACCTTTTATACCTCCAAGAGTGAATGGCTCTGACTTTGGCTCATGTGCATCACTATACTAAAAAATCTGTTTCTTTTCTGTGCTTTGAAAGACCTTATAAAAAGAAAAAAATAAACCTTCTGCCCTCTGAACTCAGTACATGGCTTGCTTGAGGACAAGATGTCTGTTAGTGAATACTCAGTAGGCTGAAGAGAAAGATCTCTTCTCTTAGCCCATCTGCATCCTGCTCCCAAACTGGTATGCTTTCAGCTTAAGAGAGATATAGAGGTAATGGGGCATGCCTCAAAAAGGGAGTTAAGGGGATGAGGAATATTTTCTACATAAAAAAGTGTGTATCCAATCTAACATCAAAGCTCAAACATAATGTATTAATTATCCAGTGATGCATAACAAATTACCCCCACATTTATCTGCTTTGAAGTACAATAAGTATTTTTTTGTTAATTCAGTTTTTCTTTAACTTCAGCATATTAGGGGTTACACGTATTTTGTTTATATACTTTGTTTTTGTACATATTGAGTCAAAGTGACACGTAAGTGTGTCCTTCACCCAGGCAGTGTGCACTGTACCCATTAGGTGTGAATTTAACCCTTCCCCAGGTAGTGTGCACTGTACCCATTAGGTGTGAATTTACCCCTCCCTGCTACCGCCTTCTGCCCAGCTTGATTTTCACTGAGACTTATTTCCATATGTGCAATTAAGTGGAAACAACCCAAGTGACCACCAAGACATGAATGGACTATTAATAAAACGTGGTATCATACATGCATACTATGAAGCCACACACACAAAACGGTGATTCAGTATCTTTTTGGACAACGTGGAGGGAACTAGAAACCGTTCTTCCAAGTGAAACACCATAAGAATCAAGAAGCAAACACATGTACTCAATACCAAACAACAATAAACACTTGTTATTTCACACAGTTTCCGTGGGTCAGGACACAGGAAGGGCTTTGCTGGGTGGTTCTGGCTCAGTCTCCCGTGAGGTCAGAGTGTTGTCCGGGGCGTCTCTGAAGGCTCACCTGGGGCTGGAGGATCTGCTCCCTGGGGGGCTCACTTGCATGGCTGGCAAGGTAGAGCTGGTTGCTGCTGAAAGACCTTACATTCTCCCACGTGTGCCTCCTTCCAGGGCTTCCGAGTATCCATGTGACACGGCAGTTGAATTCCCCTAGAGCTAGTGAACCAAGAGAGAGCAAGGATGAGTGAGACCAACGTGCCTTTTATGACCCAGTTTTGGAAATCACATGCCATCACATTTGTACATTCTACTCCATTAGAAGCTATACCAAGTAAGATTAGACTCCACATTTTGAAGGCAAGAATATCAGAGAGTGTGAGAAAATAAAGTTACCACCACCACACAGCACTCACCTCTGCGCCTCTTATATTCTAGCTTTCAGAAATTCCTAAAACTTTCAGTCCATTGAAGGTATATATATATATATATATATAGATATATTTAAAAATATTTATTTAATTTTTTTTAAAAAAATATATATATACATATACACTTTTTTTTTTGAGACAGAGTCTTGGACAGTGATCAATATACACTATACCCAGGGCCTGATGTTGCCTGACCTCTATGCCAGGTGAGACCTTTGCTGGTTAGAAATTATGGATAGAAAGTATACCTCTGTGGATAGAAATTATAACCCTCGAATCTTTTAGGGTTACAATTAAAAGATTGTGCCACTCACAATAAAAAACCCCAGCAATAAGGATTTCTACAGTGTCAGCTCTTTGTATTTTCAACATGTAAAGTTGGCCATTTTTCTCCTTAGTAAGGTAAGTGAGAAGAGGTCAGAGAACTTTTGCCATTCAGGGACTTTAAGAGCACAAGTTACTATAAAGGCAGGAAATTTAAATGCATACAGTGTCTGTTTCTGGTTCCACAAGAAGAAACAAGAAGCTCCCTGAGATATTCATTGGTTTTTCTGTAGCTATTTATTGGAAATTTCTCCTAGAAGAGTCTCTCATTAAGTACTCAAGTGCTGTGTAATCACTCTGAGATGTGACTATCACCTGGAGAGTGCATAAAACATATATTGTTCATTCCACCCATAAAATATACATTGTAAGAAAGTGAATTTTTCATTAAAATCTCAAATGATCTAATCAGCCATATGTTAATCTGACTTGTTACTTTGTAAATCATATAGGTTCTTTTTTTTTTTTTTTAAGTGAAAAGGAGAAGAGACAGAAAAAGTAGTGTCCCATGGTCTAATTTTTCTCCTTGATGTCAAATACAAAAAAGCTGCCCTTCCAGATTCTAATTCCACCCTAATCTCAAATTGGTTCCTTCCACTGAGTTGAGTATGGGCACCCAGGCAGCTGTGTTCCCCTGGTATCTGTCTCCCTGTGGGGTGCTGTGTGTTAACAGTGTGTGGAAATCCATGATGTGGAGCCCTGTCAACCTGCCCGGTCCTCTCCTGCCTCTCTTCTAGGGGGTTAAATGCCTTCAGAACTGCACTATTCACTTCTCTTCTTAAAACTACAGTCTCCAACCATTCCTACTTGATGGCCTTTCTAGTTTTGAAGCTTGAGTAAAAAATACTGTTTCCAGCTCGGTGCCCATGGCACAGTGGTTATGGTCCCAGCCACATACACAGAGGATGGCAGGTTTGATCCCAGCCCAGGCCAGCTAAACAACAATGACTGTAACTGTTTTGGTGGGTGCCTGTAGTCCTCCTAGCTACTTGGGAGGCTGAGGCAAGAGAATTGTTTGAGCTCAAGAGTTTGAAGTTGCTGTCCCCAGCCAGGAACATCCCCGACTACTACGTCATCCACAAGGGTCCAGCAGTTCTGCCCCTGGCAAGTAAACCCCCTGGTGACTGGGCGGTTCTGTACCTCTGCAGCAGAGTTCTTGTGGGCCTACCTTCTGCCAGGAACTCTGCCTGCAACCGCCAGGCCTCTGCTGGGCGGCCCACAGCCAGAAATGCTTCCGGCAACTGCCTAGCCCTACTACACCCGTGTTTGCCCAGCCTCCACAGATTCACTGTCTGCTAGAGACTCTCCCAGTAGCCGCCAGACCTCAGCAGGTCTGTCCCCAGCCAGGATCTCCCCCTGCAACCACGCAGGCCTCTTCCTGGCATCTGCAGAACCCCTGCAGGCCTCCCTCTGGGGAGTAAATCGCCTGGTGACTGTGTGGCCCCGCTCCCGAGCTCCAGGGCTCCCACAGGTCTGCCTCCTCCCAATAACTTTAACGGCATCTTCTAGGCATCTGCAGGCCCATCCCTGGCAAGGTACTCTCCCGGCGTCCACCCGACCCTGTGCCCTCTGCTTGCTGGTCTTCTGCAGGCTGGCCGTCAACTACAGATTCTGCCAGCAACCGCCAGGCCACCGCAGATCTGCCTCTGACAAGGAACTCCCCTGGTGATTGCACAGGCCTCTGTCTGGCCCCCACAGGACCCCTGCAGGTCCACCCCAGGTCAGGGACAGTACCAGTGAGCTCGCAGGTCTCCACTTGCCGCCCACGGGGCCTCTACAGGCCAGCCTTCTGCCAGGGACTCCACTGGCAACTTTCAGCCTCTGTAGACCTGCCAT